>APFE030616048.1:146201-218252 GCA_000404065.3 Pinus taeda | reverse complement strand
TTAATTACGCCGTAAGGCGTTTCCCTCTGAAATCAACTTCCCTCATTACCTACTTGTCATTTTGTGCACCATACGATCAGATGTTAGACGATTAAAGAAATTTCAAGCGTTAGATCAATGGAAAGGGGAAGAGACACGGGTGGAATGGAAACGGGACAGGCATTTATGGAAACGGAACAGGCATTTTATGTTAAAGGCGAATTTCTGATGAAATTTTCCAATGAATCCTCTGGAGGGCCTCCGACCTTCCGGATTTAATGGTGTGGTGACCTCGCTTACTGGTGTGGTGGTTCTATTCTACCTCTCTTTGCTTCCTCCCATGGTGAAGAAGCTGGTTGGGGTTTTGAATTTTCCTCGGGAAATGTAAGAAAATGCAGGTGTAATGCAGTAGCAGACGGAGGTGCGGGAGAGGAATTCATGTCAGATATCCAGTGTGAAATCAGAGCGGAAGGATTGAGAAAATATGGAAGGCATTAAGAAGCGATTTCCGAAGCAGAGGAGTTATTTTGACTCAATTCTTTACAATATAATTTGGTGGGGTAAGGGAACGTTTTTTTTTTTTTTTCCTTGAATGTTGTTTGATCTAATGGAGAAAGCCAACTGTCGTGTCATTTAATCTAATATTTGCATTTCTTTCATTTCCATTTCTGATTCCAGAAGATTTGTTCAGGCACCTTATTTTTTGTTCGCGTTTTCTTGATTTCTGATTCTTCTCCAAATCTGCCATGTAAGGGAACCATCTCTTGGGATTCTTGAATATGGAGCAGAGTTTCCGCCATCTGGCCAAAGCTTCGGACGATGAATTCTTAGCTTCCACTTCAAAATTTGCATTCAAGTATTTATTCATTTCCTCTACTGCAAACCTGGTTCAGAAGGAACACACAAATAAATAATGGACATGTCTCGGAACATAATAAAAAAGAACAACATTTTTATTTCATAATTCAAACCTTCCCGTCAATTGTCTACTGCTTGGATGATATTTTGTAGGACCAATGAAGCAACTTTCGATAGGATTTGGTCTAGATTGTGCAGAATATTCATAAACCTACCCAAGCTCAAATGATGCATCAAATTTCCAGCAACTAACGATGGGGAATCATGCCACATCGTTTGCTTGTTCTCTAGATTGAATGTGATTTACCAGACATTCCTTCAATGTGTTGTTGGGTGCTTCCTGTGAACCAATCATGAGAAAAGAAGAAAAAAAAGTTTCCTTTGCCAGCTTCTCTTATATAAGTCTTGTAAATTCCAATGTTTATGGAACTCTTATGATTATCCTCTGTAGTTTCTCCCAAAAATTTCAAATATTTTTTCTTATACTCTTTAATATAAGATTTCCTTCAGAAGGACATACCATTCGGTCCTGGGACGATCTGTACACTCTTCTTTGGTTCTATGATGAAGGTCATCCAAGAGCTTTCTTTTGCAGTTAGAAAGCTTCAAGAACAAGGTGCTAGTGTAAAATTATCCTTATTAAAGTAATTCCAGTCTTTTGTAAACCGGTTTGATCAAAGAAAGGGATATAATGCCAGTTTTGTTTTGTGTCTCCTTCAAAAGAAACTTTTATAAGTAAAAATGATTACAGTCTGTAATCAAATTTAGAGAAAATAGTTGGATGGAGCTTTATGTTTTTTTTATGCTTCAAGGCTTTGGATAATTTATTCTTTTATGGAAGGCGGATAACATGTGTTGAAAATAGACACTGCCAATGTTGACTTGTGTGGCCTTGTTAATAATTTCCTTTTACAGTCTTTTTCAAACAACTGAAAACGTTGTTCCAGAGTGACCGAAACCTGTAATCTTCAATTCCATGTATTCTTGACTTGGATTTGTATCGAGGGTTGCAAGAAAGATGAAGATGGTTTTCCAAGATAACATGTATGGCTAGCCTGTAAGATTGTATATTATGGGATGGAGGCCATGAAAAATTATGGGGAAAAGTTACAAATTTAGAGCACGAGAAGAATGACTAGATTTATTAGATAGTCTACTAGAAGATGGGATAATGGGAACTCAAATCAAGTGCACAAGGCGGGGATGCTATCCATTCTTCAGAATACATCAAACAATGTATGTCAGCTCCTATCACTTTGTAAAAAACATTTAATCACTAGAGAAAGACAGTATTTTGTTTGCAGAATGGGGATAGGGACTAGAAGAAACCATATAGGCCATCTAATTAGTAATGTTTATTCTCTAAAGAAATAGAATGAATACATGTAATGATCATGTCCCATACGGTAAGGGGGAGTAATGGGAATACCATACTCGGTAGTTGTCTATACCCTAAAGGCTCCGGAAACATTCCAGTTCTGCATAACATGCTAAATTATTTAAAGAATTGGGACTTTTTAATATGATTATACAACTTATTATTCATAATAATTACAATACTATTGTTAACATATATTCATGGTTGGATCATGTTTACTAGTCAACAGTAAAGGAATACAGAGCAATCTTAGAAGCAACACACGTTAATGATGTTATTGACATTATTGCCCACTTGATTGACAGCATCCGTGCATTTGACAACTGTACCACATACCTTGAAAGCTTTTGACATTATCATTATTGACTATGATGTTGTCATTTACCATCTTCAGTTTTTAATTGGTGCCTTGCTCTAAAAAGTATGAATTAAGAAAATTGAATACTAAGGAAATTAAATACTTTTATTGGGCAATGAAAATCAGTTTCTGGTTCCATTCAAATTCCATGTGTAGTAAGTAGATTTGATGTTAATAATTGTCTTAAAAAAAATTCTTCTTGTGTCTCGAAACTCTGTTCTAGGAATTTAAATCATTTTAAATTTGCATTCAAATTCCATGAATTAAAATTAAATATCTGAATAATTGTTTTGAAAATTTGGGACAAAGTACCCTTTGAAAGCCTTGTCAATCATGTTTCCAAATTTCCTTTGTTTACTCGAAACAATTTAAATAGCCAATTGACAACCCCTCAAACATTGGAATGAAGTACCCTTTGAAAGCCTTTCTGTTCGTGTTTTCATAAAGTTGTTTCCTTTTGCTCGTTTGTTATTTCCATAAAGTTGTTTCTTTTCTCTCCCTGTTTGCTGCTCAGGATAATTGGGACTAAAAACACTTTCAAGATCAGTCTCATATTGTTCAAGTGGCATGCAACTGAAAATAAAGTGAAATGACTAGATTTTTCACCTTCCCTATTTTCTTTTTCATTTTGCAAAGGTGATGGAGGCCAAAGATGGTTAACCACTGGAATGCCATAAGAAAAACAAGAGTTGGTTTGAGAAATTTGGCTAAATTGTTGGTTGGGGACTGAATCTAATAATAATAATAACTCCATTAAAAACTGCCCAAACATTCATAAGCAACCACATTGTAAAAATATACCTCAGTGCTTGAAGCGTGACGAAACGAAGTACCAAATTTGAAATGTATGGTAGAAGGTTGGGCCTTGCAGCCAAGTTGTTTTTAATCAATAACAAAGAGCATAGACAAATACTTGAGTATTGGAGTTGCTTCTAGTGCAGCGAGCTTATTGCTATCCAGAGCAACAACAAAAAATACATCTGCATGTTCCAGATAACTCTTCTTTGAGACACAATATTCACATTTGTACCCCAGTCCTGTTGCATATATATATATATGACAATAATAATTTAATTTAACATCACAATCTAATCAAACTCAATTTATGGCCTCCCAGAAAGAAACACATATTTTAACAGCTATACCCATCATTGTGTCATTCAGAGCAAGCTAAGATTTCAACTCCTCCCTACACATGTTCAAGCCATGAAATTTCAAACAACAATAACAACAGTTGCCTGGAAACAATTGTTGGGATTTTCATCAACATAGAGTACAAGTCACATGATTAAGTCGTAGCCTCCACATAACATCCTTCATGAATGTTACGGATTAATTCTTGTATCAATCAGTCTAAATGTTGTAAACGTATTCCTACTTCTCATTTCCATCATTGTTCACAAGGCCTAACTAGGGTCATCAATCTACAAACATGTTCAAGCAGTTTTCATGGGTTCCAAACAATTATCTAGATGAGAAATTGTACCACTGCTCTCATATCATACCTTTTGTTAGATCGAATTTCAGATGAGGGCTTGGGATTACTTCTCTGATCTGAATCAGCTTTTTTCAGAGGATAATCATGTTGATCATGTGGCATTCCATCCCCTGCATACTCTGAGCTAGCGATGCTCAAGGCTCAACTGTAACTCCATGTTTATTAGGCATCCACATGAGAGATCTGCAACAGACGATGAGAACTTTAATTCTGTATAGATTGAATTGTTAAGCTTCCGGACTCTGATATGCTTTCCAGTGTAGGATGTCACACGTCGATTGGGCTAATCCGGTGGCTCTCAGGCTTCCTCCTTGGCATACGGTGCTGCCTTCCATCCTAATGGGTTTTGGATTTATCACACAATACGTCTTCTGAAAACTGCTCTGAGATGACCACCTCTGCCACCATGCCACTCTGATTGATGCCAACGGGCTTCTGCTCAAGGGTCTCAGATTGATTCTCATTGGTGTTTTAAAGGGTCTCAGATTGATTCGCATTGGTGTTTTAAAGGGATGTGAGGGGTTGGGATGGGGATGGGTATGTTGATGGAGATAGGGATGCTTCCCTCTACAATGTCTTATCTTTAGTCCTATCTTTAGTCCTTTTTACAAGTGGGCTCTGAAGAGAAGGGGACTTGCGCTTATTGCCAGTGGAATCAAGCCTGCAACCCTTGTGAATCGATGAATTTTCTAATAGCAATGGTTCGTAAGGCTTATGCTTGATACCGTACTGAAAAAAAAAAGGCTTATGCTTGATACGCAATGTTGGATACTACATGAAGGAAGCATGATTATAAGAGTTATGTATGCATCTATGGAAATGTGGAATGTTTAATTCTAAGAATGTGTATACTACATGAAGGAAGCGTGATTATAAGGGTTATGTATGCAATGTGGAATGTTTAATTACGCCGTAAGGCGTTTCCCTCTGAAATCAACTTCCCTCATTGTCTACTGATCATTTTGTGCACCATACGATCAGATGTTAGACGATTAAACAAATTTCAAGCGTTAGATCAATGGCAAGGGGAAGAGACACGGGCATAATAGAAACGGGACAGGCATTTATGGAAACGGAACAGGTATTTTATGTTAAAGGTGAATTTCTGATGAAATTTTCCAATGAATCCTCTAGATGGCCTCCAAACTTTCGGATTTAATGGTGTGGTGACCTCGCTTACTGGTGTGGTGGTTCGATTCTACCTCTCTTTGCTTCCTCCCATGGTGAAGAAGCTGGTTGGGGTTTTGAATTTTCCGCGGGAAATGTAAGAAAATGTAGGTGTAATGCAGTAGCAGACGGAGGTGCGGGAGAGGAATTCATGTCAGATATTCAGTGTGAAATCAGAGCGAAAGGATTGAGAAAATATGGAAGGCATTAAGAAGCGATTTCCGAAGCAGAGGAGTTATTTTGACTTTATTCTTTACAATATAATTTGGTGGGGTAAGGGAACGCTTTTTTTTTTTTTCCTTGAATGCTGTTTGATCTAATGGAGAAAGCTAGTTGTCGTGTCATTTAATCTAATATTTGCATTTCTTTCATTTCCATTTCTGATTCCAGAAGATTTGTTCAGGCACCTTATTTTTTGTTCGCATTTTCTCGATTTCTGATTCTTCTCCAAATCTGCCATGTACTGGAACCATATCTTGGGATTCTTGAATATGGAGCAGAGTTTCCGCCATCTGGCCAAAGCTTCGGATGACGAATTCTTAGCTTCCACTTCAAAATTTGCATTCAAGTATTTATTCATTTCCTCTACTGCAAACCTGGTTCAGAAGGAACACACAAATAAATAATGGACATATCTCGGAACATAATAAAAAAGAACAACATTTTTATTTCATAATTCAAACCTTCCCATCAATTGTCTACTGCTTGGATGATATTTTCATCGACTTGTCCTTCCTCATAATTATATGGATGTCCTTGTTTATCCGGGGTCATACACCAAGAAATCTCAAGCTTCTGGGAAGCTTTAGTTGTCCTGTCAGACTGATTGACGGATAATGTCTTAAATGCCTATCACTTTTATTTAAATATTTTCAGCATATTTCTATTCTTTGCTCGATTATTTATTTCTGATTCTTTCTGTTACAAAGCAGTTAGAAAACGCTGCGGTTTTATCTGGGGAAGCTACTGTTTATGTGTCGGGTCTAAGCGTAAAATAATAGCGGAGTACAAATTTTGGTTCTGGATTGAGTCTAAGCGAGAAAGAATAACGTACTATGAATTTTGGTTCTCGAAATTTCTTTATAAATTATTAGAATTGTAAATTTAATTTTTAAATTTAAATCATGCATTTTACGTTAACGGCAAATTTTTGATGAAATTTTCCAATGAATCCTCTGGATGGCCTCCCACCTTCCAGATTTAATGGTGTGGTGACCTCGCTTACTGGTGTGGTGGTTCGATTCTACCTCTCTTTGCTTCCTCCCATGGTGGAGAAGCTGGTTGGGGTTTTGAATTTTCCGCCAGAAATGTAAGAAAATGCAGGTGTAATGCAATAGAAGACGGAGGCGCCGAAGAGGAATTCATGTCAGATATCTAGTGTGAAATCAGAGCGGAAGGATTGAGAAAATATGGAAGGCATTAAGAAGCGATTTCCGAAGCAGAGGAGTTATTTTGACTCAATTCTTTACAATATAATTTGGTGGGGTAAGGGAATGCTTTTTTTTTTTTTCCTCCTTGAATGTTGTTTGATCTAATGGAGAAAGCCAGTTGTCATGCCATTTAATCTAATATTTGCATTTCTTTCATTTCCATTTCTGATTCCTTGGTGTTAACATTTATGGTATGGTACGGCGATAGATAATTTTTTCCTACAATTGTAGGTTTATTCTGCAATTTTTAGATTTCTCACTTTAGTTAATTATTTATATTAATATGAATTAAATTAATTAAACTGAATAAAATTTACCGGACAATGGATATCATTTCATATTTTAATTAAACTGAATAAAATTTATCGGACAATGGATATCATTTCATATGTCAATGTATTTTTGTTTAATTTCCATAGGTGTAATTTGAATATTTATTTTATTATTACAGCTATGGAAAAATAACATATGGTGCCGGATTGAGATGGGTAGATGGGAGATCTTTTGGAACTTTTAAGAAAGAAAGTTCTAGGGTGGTTGGAAATGAGAGTAGAAAGAGAAGAGATGCGACGGGCATATATTCCTTCGTGAACCTACATACAGCTCTGTTTATTCTCTCCTTCGGCTCCTTTGTTTCTGTTCTGTTTTTTTTTGTGTTCGTGTGTTCTTGAAGCGCTTCCAATGTGTTGTGTTGTCTAGTTACATGTGCGTTGTCATGTTATATATGTTATATATGTGAAATTGTCTCGTGTTTGTGTGTTCATGTGCTCTAGAAGCGCTTTCAATGTGTTGCGTTGTCTCGTCGTTTCTCTTTTCTCTGTTTCATGTTATAGGGTGAAAGTTGTCGAGGATGGAGGGTGAATGGATTTGGAAACTGTGAAAAAAACAGAGCATCGGGATTTGAATCAACTCACACACATTGGATATGAAGTCTCTGAGGTATTTGCTTTTTTCTTGGCCCTCTTTACAAGAGTTTTTTTTCTCTCCTTGAAAATTAGATATTATTATATCAATGCTCTTCTTTGTGTTTATTAGACGAATCTTTTTATTTTTAATTAAATGTTATTATTGTATCGGGAGATATTGATTTTTACGCCGTTGAGATATTGATTTTTACGTCGTTGATTTTTAAGAAATGGCATGGCTCACTCAACGATTAGAGCCTGCAAACTCATCTATGTTATCAATGATAAACGTTGGAGTTCGGCATTTCACTCATTCAGGGAAAAAAAGGTCACAGAGAGTCGAGGAATAGCCAAATTGGTTGTAGGGTCAGCGTAGCAGGCAAGTCAAATATTGGATGTGAGGCAAGTGTCTCGATTGTTGAGAATATAATGTCTTTGTGGGTGCAATGTGGATTTGGGGATGAAGCATGTAAAATTAGGGTTTCCCTCATCCATGACCTTGCCCTGCCATGGAGTACTGGCATCATTTTTTGGTATCAGAGTGTGGATTATAGATATGTGAGGAATGATTTCTTGTAAATCTATGTGTATTTTTTACTTGTTGAAAAGCATCAAGTCATTGTGTGGCATAGTTGAAATCGGCTGAGAATTTTCTGTACTACCCATTGGAAATTGCAGCCATTGAATGTTGTTGGAGGAACATATTGCTATTGGAGGAGACATTGTTTACTGTGAATAGAAAAAAGTTTCTGTGGAATGGAAGGCAGGAATCAATCTACATTAAATTCACTAGTAGAGAATGGGGATCTGGTTCAAAGCTGGCAAAGGATAATCTAACAAATTTTCATTGACCAAAACTTAAAACAGAGACATTGATTCAACAATATATCTTCATAGTTTCTGACAGAGGTATGTTCGGTGTTCTTGTGTTTTCTAATATTAAGGTTGTTTTCAGAGATTAGGCTTTCACCTTAGGCTTTCAGAGATTAGGCCTTCACCTGTGTAAGGGGCATTTAGGAACATGAAAAGAACTAAAAGAATTTTTCTCTGCTGTTTTAATTTTCAGTTGCAGATATGCCATCTCTTCATGGATTTTGTGATTGATGGTAATGCAGGTTATAATAGTTTGTGTGCGTATGGTGGTTATAAGTTTTCACGTCGCATTCTCCTCTGTAGATTGTTGGATGAAATTTTCTATTCATATGTTACGGATTGAATATTTCTGTTTGGGCTTTTGCGAGGTGTTTTAATATTTATTCTGATGTGTAAATAGTTTTGAACCCTAACACCCCAACTTAATATAATACATGTAACCTATTTTTAGCATGGGCCCCCAACTCAAGCATTAACACAATATAGTAATTCATTTTAACATGGATCCCCAACTCTGTATTAATAGGGGTAACGTCGGGGTTCCAAGTTTGCATCAAAATGATACAGTAACCCACTATAAAATGGGAAGGGCTGGAACTTTGATCACTTGCTTTCATCTATATATGGCTTAAGCTGAATCATATATTGTTTGTTGTATATTAAGCACAGAACATGTTCTCACCCCAGTTTGGGAATAAGAAAAGACAGTTTTAAACCCTCTAGATATGAGCAGGCCCTGCAGTTCGGCAGGTTCAAGATCTTACATATATCAGGGTCCCAACTAGATAGATATGGGAGATTGTGTAATTTGTTCCCTTATAAAATAGTTTTAGAAAATGTAAACGTGATACCTTTCATTTTTAGTTGTAAAATTTGTAGATTCATGATATTTAGTTATGTGAGACATGATTATACACAGCTTACAGTAGATATTGATGTTAGACGAAAAGTAGTTGTGTTTTCTCCCCATGCAAATTTAGTTGCGTTTTCTCCCATGCAATTTTTTAATTTTTTTCATGTTCTGTATTAATTATTTTTCAATTCTGGTTCAAAATTGGGCTCGATGAATGAAAATTAGAAGGGAAAATTCATTCCGGCATGAAATTTTACTTATTTTCTTGAAGGATTTGATGTATTAAAAGGGAAAATGTGTTCCAACATGAAATTTTACTTATTTTCTTGAAGGATTTGTTGTATAACCTTGAGTGGTTTTTTCCCACTGATATTTGTTTGGACATATTTTTTTGATTCATTGCCATATTTCTGACTGTTTGATTAAACCATTTAATATTGCAATTTCTGATATCTTTGTTTCATAGAAATCTTTAATCTTGTGGCTCGGGAGTAGCTGTAGTTTTCATTGATTTTGATTCATTGCCATATTTCTGACTGTTTGATTAAACCATTTACTTTTGCAATTTCTCATATCTTTGTTTCATAGAAATGTTTAATATTGTGGGTCGGGAGTAGCTGTAGTTTTCATTGATTTAAACATTGAAAGCATAGTTCTGTAGTGCTTTTATAATATTCCATTTGGTAAGGGTTAGTTTAATCCAGTCAAATCTTTTATGTTTTGGTGTTTTTTTGTTATATTTTTTTGTTTAATTCGTTGAAATTTAATAAGAAAGAGTTAGAATCACAAGTTTGAGTTGTAAAATCTACATAATCTAAATCTACATAATCCAGATGTGTGAGTAGAAGGAATTTTCATAGTACTAATCTATTTATCTATTCAAAAAAATATTTTAAATAATACAAAATCATAATCTTACCGAAAATTATAACCCCAAATAAAAAAATCCAAAACACAAAATAATTAAATTGCACTTAATTAAAATGATTTTCACAGTCGCATTCTCCTCTGTAGATTGTTGGATGAATTTGCTATTGCATATGTTACGGATTGAATCTTCTTGTTTGGGCTTTTGGACGAGTTTTTAATATTTATCTAATGTGTAATGAGTTTTGAACCCTAACACCCAACTTAATATAATACAGTAACCTATTTTAGCATGGCCCCAACTCAGCATTAACACAATACAGTAATTCATTTTAACATGGATCCCCAACTCTGTATTAATAGGGGTAACGTCGGGGTTCCAAGTTTGCATCAACATGATACAGTGACCCACTATAGAATGGGAAGGGCTGGAACTTTGATCACTTGCCTTCATCTATATATGGCTTAAGCTGAATCATATATTGTTTGTTGTATATTAAGCACAGAACATGTTCTCACCCCAGTTTGGGCATAAGAAAAGACATTTTTAAACCCTCTAGATATGAGCAGGCCCTGAAGTTCGGCAGGCTCAAGATCTTACATATATCAGGGTCCCAACTAGATAGATATGGGAGATTGTGTAATTTGTTCCCTTATAAAATATTTTTTGAAAATGTAAACGTGATACCTTTCATTTTTAGTTGTAAAATTTGTAGATTCCTGATATTTAGTTATGTGAGACATGATTATACACAGCTTACAATAGATATTGATGTCACACGGAAAGTAGTTCTGTTTTCTCCCCATGCAAATTTAGTTGCGTTTTCTCCCATGCAAATTTTTAATTTTTTTCATGTTCTGTATTAATTATTTTTCAATTCTGGTTCAAAATTGGGCTGGATGAATGAAAATTAGAAGGGAAAATGTGTTCTAGCATGAAATTTTACTTATTTTCTTGAAGGATTTGATGTATTAAAAGGGAAAATGTGTTCCAGCATGAAATTTTACTTATTTTCTTGAAGGATTTTGATGTATAACCTTGAGTGGTTTTTTCCCACTGATATTTGCTTGGACATATATTTTTGATTCATTGCCATATTTCTGACTGTTTGATTAAACCATTTAATATTGCAATTTTTGATATCTTTGTTTCATAGAAATCTTTAATCTTGTGGCTCCGGAGTAGCTGTAGTTTTCATTGATTTTGATTCATTGCCATATTTCTGACACCCATGCAAATTAGAAGTCTCAAAGTACACCAGAACCATGGTTGTAGCTAGCTTGACTTTCTTCTTTGTCTAAAACAGATCTGGTTGTAAAATTTAACAGCATGGGATTTCATCTGGAAGCTGCAAATGTGAATTCCATTATTGAACAAGATCATTTAGTATTCTGGAAGAAGATGAAGTCAAACATACCATATGAACTGCTATAATCAATAAATGGGAAACTAATAATCACAGGACTCTTACTTGTAGCATTTTGAGCATTAATGATCAAATGACTCACATCAACAGTGCCAAAACACCGAAAGAAAAATGGGGCACACGTGTGTGAAAATAAAGCTATAACTGTGCGATTTGTCTGAGGGAACTTCACCAAATAAAGAGGAGGCTCCTAATATGTAGCGAAACAAAACAATCAATTGAAATTCAAGTTGCTTAACATTTATGAATATCAAGCTGTCATCCTAAGATATAGCTGAGGAAATTTTCACAAATAAAGATGACAACATAAGATGTGGCCAACAACATCAATCACTTCAAAAAATTATTAGAGATGCTAGCACCTGTTGAGGCACCAATTCAAAATGTACATGCAGTCATTGCCTTGCTTGCATTACTAGCCTAATCTTATGACAGTCTGGTCACTTCATTTGACATAGAGCCCAGATCGCCATAATAATGCAAGAGAAGACATGAAATAAATATTCAAGGTTGATAACAAAAAACACAGTTTTCTTTCAACAAGTAGGAACAAGAAGTTCGAGAAAAAGGTTGTTGATCTGACATGAAAATGAGATTCACTTGCAATCATATTTTTTGTTGCTAAAATAGCAAGGTATAATTCATTTATTGCAGAAAGCAATGGCACCACACCAAAGGAGCATTGGAAAATGTTTTCAGTTGAAAAGGAGGATAAAGCAAATGTGGCAACATACTTCAGGCAGTCTGAGCCTACTGCTTACATCTATGCTCCACTGGTTGGCGCCCTTGGATTTTTCCGTGGTCATCCTTCCTAGCAAGCATGTGAAAATTAATGTGCACCAAATTCCTCTCACAGAATTGAATATATTTGTACTCAAAATCTCACCCCAATGAAAAGCCCAAATAAACTATGCACCTAGCAAAGTGCACAGGCAGGCACAGTGGATGCAGGAAGCTTGCAATGGTAGTGGTTTGGGATTATCTGATTTTCATGGCCTCCATGGCTAAGTGGGTAGTACATAATCAAGCACACTGGATGCAGAAGCTTGAGTTTCCAATTGTAATGGTGGTGGTTTATTGTATTTTGTTCAACTAAAAAAATTGTGTTTGGAGCAGTTTTCAGATATATATAATTTTGCTTGAGATTGGACTGCATTTGGAGCAATTTTCAGATATATATAATTTTGTTTGAGATTAGACCTCCCTACTTAACTATTAACCATTAAACCATGTCCTAAAAACTATTGAAGATGTCTGAATGGCTAAGTGGTTCGTTATAAATCTGGTAACTGATTACGATGCAATGGGAACACACCTTCAACATCGCTCGAACCTGCGCCCAAATGGAGACCTTGAATGTCTCTGTTTCGCCAGACGCTGGGAGCTACCAATGCAGATAATTTATAGCAGCACGGGGTGGGATTCGTATACATGGGCCTTCCGGGCACCCACCAAAATGGTGGATGTCATTGTTCACAAAGTATAATTTACCTTACGCCTAGGGCACAGCCTGCCGGGATTCAACACCGCGAGCGAACCTGCGAGGTGAGCAAACACCGTGAGTAGGAGAAACGAATGCTCGAGAGGACCTGTTCCGATTGTGCGAATGGAGCAAATGAATGTTTGGCGCAAGGGATCGTTTGAAATTGCGCGGGTGTTGGTTGCCAGCACAGCAGGTGCCAGCTTGGAGGTGGTGAGGCAAAGAAGCGTTAATTAGTGTTATATGCTATCAATTGCCTTACATAGTGTTATATGTTATCTATTGCCTTGCGGCGTTTTCTTTGCAACATCTGATGCAAATACTAATTATTATTATTTTAACCACGCCCGAATGTTCTGACATGAAGTCCCGGTCAACAATGACTTTATTATACAATGCCGTCTGGATCATTCCAACTCTACCTCTGCCCGATCATTATTATTATTTTAACCACTTCCGAATGTTCTGACATGAAGTTCCCGTCAACAATGACTTTATGATTCAATGCCGTCTGGATCATTCCGACTCTACCTCTGCCCGATCATTGTTATTATTTTAACCACGCCCGAATGTTCTGACATGAAGTCCCGGTCAACAATGACTTTATGATTGTGGATTTGAGACCTCTGTGGTACAATATTTTTGGTACAAGCTTCAAGTTGCCCTGATGATGGATCCCAGTTGGGATTCGAAACGTTGGCAGAAAAATCTTCTTACTGTGGAATCTCCGATGACTGAACCAAAAATGACTTTATGATTCAATGACGTCTGGATCATTCCAACTCTACCTCTGCCCGATCATTATTATTATCTGATTTAAAAAAGCTTCATCCCATCCTCGACCTGCTGTCAGGTTCATAATCTTCTCTCTTTCACATACGATCCCTCTGTTTGTAGATATGATAAAAAACAATTCAAGGTTATAATCAGTATTTTTGCAAAAACTGTATCGACCAATCCCGCTGTTAGGATTCAGGATTAGTTTTTGTCATGCCAGGGCCTATCAATTCGTCTCATTTACGCCCAATGGAATTATTTGTTCTTCGCCTTCCCTCCATATCTCTGCACCTCGTCTTCCTTATACTTACTGCCTGCTGTGCCTCTCTGTTCCCCTGCTCGTTATGCTTGGACGCACAATACCAGTATTGCAAAAATACTAGTAAATGTGGGACTATGAATATAACGTATCCCTTCGGTGTAGGAAACCGTGGATGCGGTCACCCTACGTTTCAGATCAACTGTGCGCAGAATTCAAGTCCAATTATCGAGATTCATGGCCAGAGTTACACAATACTAAGGTTTTTCACTCACGAGTTCTTTATTGCCAAGGGAAAGAACTGCAACTTTTTTGATCATCTCGATAATAATATTCAGATGCCGCTCGCAGAAAATGGAGACGACCTCTTCAAAATTTCGGGTAAAGAGAACAAGACTCTAGACGTGTACCGGTGTAATATATCATTTCAGGATGCATTAGATTCCATTGGTGAGCAGCAGCTCTGGAAATGTAATGCTACTGTCTATTACGATTTCTACAGCTCAGGTCATTCGTCGATCCCGGGATGTTCTATAGAACAAGTTGATGTTGAGGTTGGAAGAACGCAATATGTTTCCACTGATACACAGAGAGATAACAGCTGCAACTCATGTGAAGCAAGTGGAGGATTATGCGGTTACAGCATTTTGGATTCAACTTGGCCGTTCCTCTGCTATTGCAAGGGCGGTCCCCGTACTGACACATGCTCCGGCAATGGTATGTTCTATTTTATTTTTTTGCAAAATCCAGTGTCTAAACCCTCAAAGTTATGGAAATTCTGATTATATTTTGAAAAAGTTTGGTAAGGGTTTTTTAAATATAAGTAAAAGTTGTTAAAATTCAATTTTAGGTGTTTTAGAAATTTTTGGTAGGGCCAAATCTATTTCTACTTTAAAAAATGATTCAAACAAAGTTATAGAAATTCAGGTTATATTTTGAAAAAATCTGGTAAAGATTTTTGTAAATCCAAGTAAAAGTTCTTAAAATTCAATTTTAGTGTTTTAGAAGTTTTTGATGGTGCCAAATCTATTTCCATTTTAAAAAATGATTCAAACACTGCCTCTACAAGATTTTTTTGAAATTTATTTGCCCAAATTCCAACAACTTTTGGCCATCCTGACAATTTCTCACGTCCTTAAAAGAACTTGAAGTTCAGTGAAGATGTAACTTGAAGTTCAGTGAAGATGTAAAGATACTAGAAGTTCAGTTAAGAATGTCAATAAGCTAATTGCCGTTCATATTTGTGAATCTGGAAACGAGGGTAAGAATGGCATTGCAATAGGTAAAGATACGCTCCCAAGTATTTTCGCTGATCTGTTGATGGATATGGCTAGGTTTCTTGATCGCTAAAATCTTTTTAACAACTCCAGGTGTTTCCGTTGGAGCTGCTGTATTGATCGCAGCAGGGCTATTAGTGTGTATAACGTAATATACGAAGAGGGCAAAGCCTGGTCGTCGCTGCTCTGTTTCGAAGGTGGAGGAATTCCTAAAGCAATATGCTGATCAAATGCCAACCAGATATTCGCTCTCGCAAATCAAGAAGATCGCAAACAGCTTCGCAGAAAAATTGGGAGAAGGGGGTTTTGGTGTTGTGTATAAAGGAAAGCTTAGAAACGGCACTCTAGTGGCCGTTAAGCTTCTGGATAGACATCGGCACGGCGACAGTACCGACTTCATGAACGAAGTGGCCACCATTGGGCGGCTCCATCACGTCAATTTGGTTAGTCTGTTGGGTTATTGCTTTGAAAGCTTTACAAGTGCAGTGGTATATGAATTCATGCCTAATGGGTCCCTCGAGAAATTTATATTCGCCGGAAAGGAGAAGGGGAGTTTGTTAAGGTGGGAAAATTTGTATTCAATAGCTTCGGGCGTTGTTCGTGGAATTGCATATTTACACCAAGATTGCCAGAAGCGCATCATACACTTCGACATCAAACCTCACAATACATTGCTGGATGCCGACTTCACACCAAAAGTTTCTGATTTTGGTCTCGCAAAACTTTGCAGGAAGGGAGACGACCATATCTCAATGACTGCCGGGAGAGGGACGCCGGGATATGTTGCGCCAGAGGTGTGTGATAGAGCTCTGGGGCCTGTTACAGACAAATCAGATGTCTATAGTTTTGGAATGCTTTTGTTAGAGATTGTCGGGGAAAGAAAGAACATCAACTGGAAGGTGAGCCATTCCAGTCAGTTTTACTTTCCGGAATGGGCTTTCAAGCTGCTTGAGAGAGGGGAGTTGGGAATGAGATTGAGAGGAGGAGAACTGGCAGCAGAAGATGAGGAGAAGGCAAGAAGAATGACTAAAGTCGGATTATGGTGCATTCAATACAACTACGAAGATCGCCCAAGTATGAGCAGCGTTGTTCAAATGCTAGCAGGAAATGGAGGCGATGTCGCCGATCCTCCTTTGCCCTCGAATTCCTCCTCAGCTGCACCTCAAAAACCCTTATCGTCCTCTGCGGAAGAATCTTCTTCAATTGAAATTAGGGCGTAGATTTCGGAGTTACAGATTGGGTTATTTAATCCACTCTTGGTTGACATCCGGAGAAATTTCATTTATGCAGGCTTAAATAGGTAACTCAGATTGGTTAGAAATTGTAATTATTTAAGCATAGTGTGCAGTCTAGATTTAAAGTTTGAGTTGACTCGGTGTGAGTAAGTCCATCTTAGTTTAATATTAATATTAATATTAATAGTTTGAGTTTACCTTATATTTGGAATGGTTGAATTTAATAAGTGGGAATAAAATGGATCATTATTATTTAAAATATTTAAATATTTTTTTTCAACAAATTTAGGGTAATTATCAAGCTTGTGTGTTATCAATTAAAAATAATAACAGTAATTTTTTGTTTTGTGTTTTTTATTTTGTGTGTGAAATTTATGTTTTGGTCTCTTTTACTTTTCCAACAAATTAAAATAAAAATCAAATTTTCTCACCAAATAACAACAAGATTAAGTTATTTAAAGCAATCTTTATTGACATTCAGCGATTTCATTTGTGCTAGTCTACCCAAGTAATTAGGTTTACTAATACTCTTTATACGAGTAACTTTATTATGCTGTCAACCAGAATTGGAATTGCAAAAAATACTTGTTAAATTTGACGTTTTTCACGGTTTCTGATTTGTTTTCATAATTTCAAACCAGAATCTTAATTATTTTAAAAAATTTTAAATTATATTTGATGAACAAATCACCAGTTATAAGCAATTTGCCCATCAAATTTCAACCCTACTGAGATAGCCGGTGAGGGGCTAGGCGGGGTCGCCATTGAACAAACCAGACGAGTTTCTTTTACTCACCGCTGACAACCACGGACAGCCATGAGGTTCTTCCAGGCTCCCCTACACCTATCTTTGTCTGCTTTTGAGATTTTCGAGATGCCCTCTCACTAGCTCTCATACACTGCATGCATATATCTTGTTGCCACGTTTTTAGCCTATTTACATCAAGACCTCTCCCTATAACACCCGGTTCACCAGACAGCCCTCAGTTTCCTTCTGCATCATTCCCTGTTACAGGGCGCAGGGCTCACCTTGCGCCTTGCCTCACCCTCTGCACTTTCTCTGGAACCTGCTTCCATATCTGTTTGATGGTCGGCCCTTCTGCTGCGACCCGGGCTTTCTCTCCGACTCAGGAAGGCTTTTTTATGGTGGAGTGCACAAACAATATCTGGGCGTTTTATGTTTCTCTCGGTCTGCTGGAACATATGGAAATAGAGGAACGACTCTATTTTTATCAGCTATCCGCGGCCTGTTACATCCATTTTGCAAAGCTTCAAAGATTTCATGGGGATATAGGCATTTCCTTTCTTTTTAACCGCAAGATACTGTTTATTTGTTTTTTATGTACAAATTGTCTTCTGACATGTTTATTTGTCATATTCTGTCTTTCCGACAATACAACCTATCTGCCCATAGGTTCTTTATGTTTTCAAATCTACGCATCTTCGAATTATGGCCTTGCTAGCTGTTATATGCATTGACTTGAGCCATTCGTTTCCTGGTCACGGTTTACCTTATAAATCGAAAATATGTAAATATTTTCACATCAATACTAAATATGATTTTTCTCCCAAAAAAGCCAAGGGTAAATTGGCTAATTGTGAGATTGCTGATAAATTTGGTTTCGTTATCACGTCTTTTTAAAACTGAGAAACTGACTTCTTGCATGATTAATTTGATAAATACAATATAATTTTTGAAAAAGGTTAAATAATTTTTCTCAATTTTTATGGGAATTTAGTGAATAACTTTTCTTAAAATTGAAAGTTAGATTTGATCAAATTATTACTTCAACATAAAATAATCGACACTATAATGAAATGTCACTACGTGATATACAATGCCTCAAGATTATTACCGAATTAAAACATATTTCAATTATTTCTAAATCTCTTAATACCTTCTATGGGACCGAGTTCCTTCATAATATTGACTTGTGCTTTATACACAGTTTTTAATTATTTGTAATTTTATATATAGTTTTCAATTATTTGCAAACATCTGTTTGTTCATATGTTCTATGCATCGTTATCAAATTTGGCCGAATTTGCCAAGGAATTCGAAAAATAGTTGGGTTAGTGGTATATTAATAGGCAAATTCAAATACGATAGGGCATTTTGGGTTGACCACATACTCTATATTTAAAAAACGGTAAAAAATGAAAGTTTTGTATTAAAAAGTTTGCAATATGGGTAAATTTTAAATTTAAAAAATTGCAAAAAGCTTTGAATCACATTATCTCTGATACTCTGACAATCTTTCCGGAGGATATTGATTTCCAAGTGGCTGATGATCAACAGTGTGGAATTCAATTCATTTCATTGTTTAGCACAAAATAGGTTAGTTTGGTTATATTATTTTTTGTTATTTGAAAATAATGGAGAAATGATTAGTTAGCTTGTTTTAATTCACAGTTGTAATTAGGAACGGGATCTTATTTTTTAGGAAGTTGCTTATCTTACTAACTAAATGCGCTTGCATAAGATATGTATTGTTTGATTTTTCATTTAATGAAAGCCAACGCTGTGTTTGTAATAGTCACTGGTGTGGCTACTAGGATATGAGCCCAGGTGTGCACAGCAAGCGGATCTTGTGTGAGTCACATAAGGATTTTGAAAGTGCAACCAACTGTGTGTTTTGTGGCAGATCGGAACCGTTGCCTTGACTCCTGTACCTCACCACAGGAGTTGTAACGACCTGCGTTCTCCGGCATGAAGTGCGATGAGAAAAGTGCGAGCTGCTCCAACCTATGAGATGACTTGTGTGCATTAGTGAGGGAGAGCTCCCTTGTTTATATGGCGTGGAGGTGTATGGAGGCCGACTTGGCATGTGTAGGGGCTTTTGCGATGGAGCAGGGGCTTGGGTGAGGTCGGCTGGGCAAGCCATGACCTCCCCTCCCACGCATATAAGTATGGTTATGCGTTGGTTCATTTGGAGGCATCAAACTCGCTCATCTTCATTCACTCTACAAGGAGTGCGCAGATTGGTGCATAGGTCGAAGGAAGGCGCAATTGTGACATGCGCCCATTCTTGGGCTAGTTTGCACGGTGAGGCACGTTTGTGGGTGAAGGTGTGGGCAGGAGCGCCCAGAGGTTGAGTTGAGGTGTGCACGGGTGTGTGGTGCCCGATGGACGGTTGTGGCATGCATGGGTGTGGCGCTCGGTTTGTGCGACGACTTGGCATGGGTGTCTTGGCGACTCGGGTGAGCGCCCACCCGTCGTGCAAGTGTGCACGGTGACTTGGTGAAGTGTCGGGTTGTGGACGAAGGTGTGTCTCGGTTGGAGGCGCCCGTGTGTGGCAACTCAGAGGTGCACCCGAGTTGGGCAAATGACACAATCATGCGACAAGGTGAATGAAGTGTAGGTGAGTCGTGCGACAACCGTGCGGAGGTGCCGACGAGTTAGGCAACCGAGTTTTGCCTTAGATTGTAAAATTGACTAAGTATGAAACTTGGGCTTTCCAAGTATACTTGTACATTGTAAACTGTTGTATAATATATTGTTGGGCAGACTCATTTTTCAGGGAGTTGCCCCTTCCTTTATACTGTGCATTTGTGTTCATCGTTTATAATTGCTATTGATAATGAATGTGTATGGGTGTTCATTGGTATAAAGTGTTGAGTCCCAAACTTGCATCTTCCCTATACACCTTTTTAGCATTTTTTTCCAGTTATCTGAACCTCCAAGCTATCAAATCATTGCATGTTAGTTTAAAAAGAGCATATAAAATGGTTTCTTAACTATGTCTTGTGACTATTGTTCGATTTAAATTTTTGCTCAGTCAGCTGCGGAACCTTGTCACTTTCTGCAGCCAGCTCAACTTTCCACAGCCTTTTTGTTGAAGTCTATGTTACAGGTGTCTACTGGAGAATCCGGCCACATGGGCAAGCTGCAAATAATGTGTACATGGAACGTGTCCCATTGGTTCAGCCGAATCACTCATAGAAGATCGTGGTCAAAGCCAGTCAAGCGGTGGTCAACCTAAGAGTTTTGCGGTGGCAGGACTTTGTTTTTCATCACGAGAAGAATTGCATGGCAAGTTCCCAAATCCCAGGAGGCGCGCTAACACCTGTGGACTGCTCCGTGAACCAAATCTAACAGCCACCCTCCTTGGATTTAATTCTCACGGCTACCATACTGCTAGATTTTCGAACATGGTCATTTACGTGTCTGTTTACCAGCACAGATCTTAGGAATTAGTTATGTCATTTCCTATTATAAATAAAGCATCCTCGTATGCATATAAACTAGTTCATGTATGTAATTTGACTATTTTACGAGCCACTGTGCCGTGACTTAATCCTTATGTTATGGCTGCATTTTAATATATGAGAAGACACTGCTTTTAAGTTCAATCCGTGATTGATTTCTGATTGGCCGAGGTTGCAGAGGGCCCTTGTACACCAAGGTTCTGTAGTTATTGTACAATTTCATGCTTTCTTCATTTATGTTCTTGATGCCATAATCATTTGCTTGTATATATCACACTGTTTATGGTATTCATGTTGATTGTTGTCCATAGTTTATTTTATGCTTTCTAATGACTGTTAACTGATCAGTGTTTTTATTTCAGGTTGTAATAGATAGCCCGGGCAATTGCACATAGATTTTTGATGACTAATGACATGATGGAATTATCTTTTCCTTCTGTTGATTTGTTTTTTTAGTTCTAATTCCAGCACTGTTTATTTCTTTCAGTTTTGTTTTGTCCATTTACTTTTCTGCAAGATCAGTTACCTCCTATAGCCAAAGCGAGTCAAATGGTGAGGGATTGAAGTATGAATGTATAGTTTGATATTAGTTTATTTGTTTTAGCAAGTTAGTGATTAGATTACTCATGTCATTTTCAGTTACCTCCTATAGCCAGAGCGAGTCGAATGGTGAGGGATTGAAGTATGAATGTGTAGTTTGTTCTTAGTTTCATTTTATGCAATTTAGATATCAGATTACTCAATTTGTTTATGATTATCTCCTATAGCCAGAGCGAGTCGAATGGTGAGGGGTCAAAATATGAGTTGATGTAATATGATTTAGTTTACTTTGCTTACAATTTTTGAATTGCTTTGAGTTCAGTTTTCTTTTTATGCAGCAGCAAGGATACTGGGTTTCATAGTCACTAGCTCACTATTTGGTTTAATTAGAATTTAGGTACATTTTTATTTTTTCTTAGTAATTGATTTCATCATTGCAAGTTTGAAAACCTTTTTGAAAACTTTAAAGTTTGGAAATTATTTTAAAGGTCACCATTGCCTTGAACACTTTTATCCATACTTGATTTTTAGAATTGCCATCTCATATTAGGGAATCAACAAGAAGATAAACCGAAAAACAAACCAAAAATAAAAAACGACAAAGAAGTAAGAAATCAGTTATCTTGCATATATAGTGCACTTCACTTCAGTGGTTTATGACTCTCGAATTGACAATTTATATAGCAATTTAGGACACACTAAATTGACCAAACATAAAGGATAAAGAATAATACTTGGTTGAGAATCACAAGCTAAGTAGAAATAAATGGTTAGGCGTAGTCCATGAACATAAGTAATGGTGAAAAGAAAGTGTTCGGTGGTGCCGCACCTCGCCAAGAGCGGTTGAAAGACTATCGCTGGCCTGGGGGCATGGCAGTTGGTATCAGAGCAGGGTGAAGTGCAGAGGGGGTTGACGATGAAGTGCTGATCCCACTGCACTATCGTGACAGTTGGTATCAGAGCTCGGTTGGAGTTGGTGAACAGGTTCAGGTGCTGAAGCATTAAAGCTGATATCCGGGTTGATGAAGAAGTGACTGTGGTGACAGGGACTTGCAGGGGAAAGAGGTTGGTGAACACTTCCTGATAAATGTTGCATCAAGAACTTGGGTTGTAGGTGAAGCTGTTGTATGGTCAAGACTAGATTGCAAAGAAGGAAGAGGCTATTAGCAATGGCCGAATCTCAGATTGGGTCTAGTCACGGTGCGAAGGACACTACTCTTGGGTTTATTGAGAAAGTGTTAGAGAAAGTGGAGGACTTAGAGGCTTACTGGAATAAGAAGATTGACTTGGTTGTGAAAGAGCCAGAGGCAACTTTGAAGATGAAGGAAGAGCTAGATGAACTCCGAACTCACCACGAGTACATTGATCTTATGTGTACACAACTTGAAGTAAGGGTCAAGGAGGTTGAAGAAGCAAGGGACCAGGGTCTTGCAGAGATCATGGACTTGAAGAAATCTCTTGACGAAGCTAGAGATGATATTGCAGTGTTGAAGAAGGCTGTGAGGCATAACTCAGGTGGAGGAGGGCCTCATGTGAAAGTCAAGGAACCAGAATCTTTCGATGGTACAAGGAGTGCAAAGACTCTTGGCAACTTTCTATGGGACATGGAGAAATACTTGGAACGGTTGGGTCTATCTGATGATGAGACGAAGGTCAAGGTAGCTGCTCAGTTCTTGACAAAGGATGCTAAGATATGGTGGCGAAGACGGATGGACCAGATTGCCAGTGGCAGTGCTAGTGACATCACTTCGTGGGATGAGATGAAAGGAGCTTTGCAGGCCCATTTCAGTCCTCAAGATGAAATGTGGGAAGCAAGGATGAAGATAAAATTCATAAAGCAGACAGGGAACCTTCAGACATATCAGCGGGAGTTTGCGAGTGCGGTCCTAGAACTTCCTCACATGGCGGAGAGGGACAAGGTGTTCAATTTCATTATTGGGTTGAAGCCTTGGGCATGAAATGAAGTGAAGAGACAGAGGATTAGAACACTTGAAGAAGCTTTTGTTGCTGTGGATAGGTTGGTGGAGCATTATGATAAGAATTCTGATGATAGGAAGAAGAAGTCTAACAAGCCGAAAGAGAAGAAGAAAGAAGATGCTTCGAAATCAGATGACAGTTCGAAGATGAAGAAAGTCTTGAAGTGTTGGATATGTGCTAGACCACATATGGTGAAGAATTGCCCTTCTAAATCGAAAGTGGCTGCGATTGTAAAATCTAATACGAAGAGTGAAGAAGCTTCTATGGGGATGATGCAAATACTTGGTGGTGGTGCTGCTACAGAGGTGATCTCTCGAAAGGATCCTGAGAGGAATAAGTTGGAGTATGTTCGGATGAAAGTTGGAGATGCTGATATAATCACTATTGTGGATAGTGGGGCTTCTCACAACTTCATGGGAGAAGATACTGTGAGAAGGATTGGGCTGAAATTTGTACCGATCAAGGCAGAAATGAAGACAATGAATTCTCCTCTGGATGAAGTTCTTGGTGTAGCTGAAAATGTGGACACAACACTTGGTGAGTGGACAGGGAAGGTTGACTTCACTATAGAGCAGATAGATGACTATGAGGCCGTGCTGGGGAATTCATGAAACAGTTTGATGCTATGATTGTTCCACATTTGAAGAAGCTGTACATTTACGATGGAAGGGAAGATGTACCCATTGGTGTGCCTACCATTGGAGTAACAGGCCTGATTGTAAGTTGGCAGTGATGAAAATGGAGGACGAGAAGCAGATGGATGACATGAGTAAGCGATTGTCCATGGTTGAGATAAAGCTTACTGAGCAGTCATTGGTCATCATGACACTTTCAGATAGTATCTTGGATTTATCAAGAAGGCTAGAATTGGTCGAGGATGATGATGATGATGATGAGGCATATGTGAGGCCGAATGTCCGAGAGGAGGATCGGGTCACTTATCTACAGAGGGTGGAGATTGAGGATCCTGACAGATGGAATGAGATGATTAGTGAGGGTGAGCCTTCAGGCTCTGTCCCCTCCACATCTTCTTAGATGGAAAAGAAGATGGGGCTCATTGTTAACTGCTCATGGCAGTGAGTCCTTTAAAACAGGAAAAGCAGGTATGACATATGGTGCAGGGATGGCTTGGCATCAAGCATCATGACATGTTGCAGATGGGATGGAGTTTCCATGGACCTGAGCATGGTGGTGAGATTCTTGGTGAGTCCGGGATGTGGCAGAATCCGAGATAGACTGGTGAAGGCATAAGGAGGAAAATTCTTATGATTTGAGCGTGACAGTTGGACTGATCACCCGACTAGTTCAAGTCATGGGGGCTAGCAATGTACCAGAGAGATGTTGGCATCAGGCAGATGAGGAGGATAGTTCACAGGATGAGGACGACACATGGTGGAGATGGTAGTTCTACATATGTTGCAGGGATGTTTGCAGTATGTGGAGGAGTTGACATCATGGACCGAGGATGAGACAGACATTAGTTTTGATCTTGGTGGATGGATACTAGGATGGTATGTTGTCAAGGACGACAGCGACTTCAGGTGGAGGAGGATGTAACGACCTGCATTCTCCGGCATGAAGTGCGATGAGAAAAGTGCGAGCTGCTCAAACTTATGTGATGACTTGTGTGCATTAGTGAGGGAGAGCTCCCTTGTTTATATGGCGTGGAAGTGTATGGAGGTTGACTTGGCATGTGTAGGGACTTTTGCGATGGAGCAGGGGCTTGGGTGAGGTCGGCTGGGCAAGCCATGACCTCCCCTCCCATGCATATAAGTATGGTTATGCGTTGGTTCATTTTGAGGCATCAAACTTGCTCATCTTCATTCGCTCTACAAGGAGTGCGTAGATTGGTGTGTAGGTCGAAGGAAGGCACAGTGGTGACATGCGCCCATTCTTGGGCTGGTTTGCTCGGTGAGGCACGTTTGTGGGTGAAGGTGCGGGCAGGAGCACACGAAGGTTGAGTTGAGGTGTGCACGGGTGTGTGGTGGCCGACGGACGGTTGTGGCGTGCATGGGTGTGGCGCCCGATTTGTCCGAAGGTTTGTGCGACGACTTGGCACAGGTGTCTTGGCGACTCGGGTGAGCGCCTGTCCATTGTGCAAGTGTGCACAGTGACTTGGTGAAGTGTCAGGTTGTGGACGAAGGAGTGTCTCGGTTGGAGGCACCCGTGTGTGAAGACTCGGAGGTGCGCCCGAGTTGTGCAAACGACACGATCGTGCGACAAGGTGAAGGAAGTGTTAGTGAGTCGTGTGGCAACCGTGCGGAGGTGCTGACGAGTTAGGCAAGCGAGTTTTGCCTTGGATTGTAAAATTGACTAAGTATGAAACTTGGGCTTTCCAAGTATACTTGTACATTGTAAACTGTTGTATAATATATTATTGGGCAGACTCATTGTTCAGGGAGTTGCCCCTCCCTTTATACTGTGCAATTGTGTTCATCGTTTATAATTGCTGTTGATAATGAATGTGTATGGGTGTTCATTGGTATAAAGGAAAAATAATAATACTTGGTTGAGAATCACAATCGAAGTAGAAATAAGTGGTTAGGCGTAGTCCATGAACATAAGTATTGGTGAAAAGAAAGTGTTCAGTGGTGCCGCACCTCACCAAGAGCGGTTGAAAGACTACCGTCGGCTTGGGGGCATGACAGGAGTGGTCGAAGTAGCTTGGCATTGTTTGAAGGATCTGATCTATTGACATTGTTTGAAGGGCCTGATCATTTGGAGGGTCTTCCTGTCGAGGGAGGTGATGAGATAAATGCATATGCATACAACACTCTGCGAGGGTGACATTGGTACTATGAGGAATGTGAGAGAGAGGAAGTGCAAAGTCAAGTGTTGGGCGTTGAAGCTGTCAGTGGAATTTCTCGTTGTGAAACCGTGTGAACCTGTAGCATAGCCTGAGTTGGAGTTGCTATACCACTGGAGATTGTAGCCTGTTGGTGGATTCCGCCATTGAAAGGGGGTTACAACATCGTCCCTTTAATAGCTGGAGTTGAAGGCAACCAATTTTGAGTAAAACGGAGTGTGGATTAATTAGTGTTTGGAGGAGAGTCCAATGTGAGTTTTTCTAAATGGTGCATCGTGACATGTCTTGTTGTTGGGATAGGCCGCGAAGTCTTTTTAAATTTGCTAATATCTGTCAAAGGAGAGACATAGATTTCTTAGTTGTAGTGTGAAGGCCAACGTGAATGATCGTTGGACCTGTGTGAGGAGAACACTTTTCCAGTATTTTGTTTTCGTGGCATGCCGAATGAAGGGGTTGAATTAAGTCATAGAATTTCGAATTAATTGGTAGGAGGCTGAGAAAAAGTTTGTTGCTCTAGAGCCCCAAGGGTTAGCTCAATCGGTCAAGCCGGGGCCTCGCCAATGGGAGGTCACAGGGTCAAAACCTGAAAGCTCTTGGGGTCAGGTCAGTAAATAGGCCAAGGGGTGTGACCCCCTTCAGGTGGGGTCCATCCTAGCGTTGTTCGATCCTGGACGTAGCGGACCCACTGACCATGGGTATCCGTGAACCAGTAGTGAAAAAAAAAAGAAAAAAGAAAAAAGAAAAAAGAAAAAAAAAGTTTGTTGCTCTGGTTAGACATAAAGGTTCATCTTTGTCTGCTTTTTTTAAGAAAAGTCGTGGAGCGTAGCAAGTCCTAGAGCTGATCGTGAAAGTTGTAGAGGTCAAGAACAATTTTTTTTTGGCATATTAACACACCAACCATCTCAGTGAAAGGTGCGTTGAACATCAAAAACTTATATATCTGTGGATTGTTGCAATGCAGCGCATGGTTTCTGCATTAAAAATTGTAGCAGTTTTTACATTGAAAAGTGTGGCATGCAATTTAATATAGAGTTTTGATATGAAATTTAGTATACATTTTTATTATCAAAGTGGTACAATTTTTTATGGGATTTTAGTATTATAGTGTGAATTTTTGTAACACTCTCTTTCCACATTTATCTAAGAAATCACCTAGCCGAGTTAAACATGTGACGAGAGGCCACTATGATATGATTCAATCTCTTAAGTCACAGTAAGAAAGTTCGTAGAACTAATGAAAACACACCATACAGACATTCAACATCAGCATTAGGACTCTTAGGAACTAGTCCAGCCTTTCTGCCAACCAATCCCTAGGTCCCACTTAGCTTTTGGACCACTTGATCTTTGGACGCTCTCATACTATGGGCATGCTAGCATCCAGGGACCTCTGGATGCTCTCATAGGCCTGCAAGCCAACGTCCAGGGACTCTTTTGCTTAGTTTTCTCTCAACGTCCCTGGATTTGAGCCACTTTTTTCAGACCCATAGCCCAAGTCACTACCAAGAATTGAATCACATTTTGAAAACAATAATATAACAAGGAAATGACAATATGAAAGTAATCACTTGAATGAGACCTTGATTGGACCCCTACTAACCATGAAAGAGATTTCATCAAACATATCACGAATATGTAATCTACAAGTGTAAATAACAAATCAGACATAGGGGTCTCATACATAGTTGAGAATCGCTAAGAAACATTAATGCCTCAACACATCCACTGTCATTTCATCCATTAGGTCATAGATACATTTATTATTTCTGTACAAATAAAAACATGAAGAGATCCATACATAACTACTGTCATAAACACATATATAACTAGCATAATAGCAACAAAAATACCAATGAAATCACAACCATATAAACCACATATAATCCAGTATAATACTCATAGAAATACAAGTAGAAATAACCTCATATTGATGATGCAAAATCCAACCCGAGATGTGACTTCCACATTCCACCCAACCGTAGAATGGCTAAGCCAAATCTCTCTTCGGCCGTTCATCCCTGTGCCATAGTCCAAGCATGAATGTGAGATCTCATAGAACACATCAATCTAAAACCATCTAGGGCTTCTAGAGGCCATGCACCTCAACTCATCACGGAGTGATTCTACCTCATGGCCGGACATCAAAAAACCATCATCAAATCGGTCTCTATCCAAGCCTTCCAGGGCTTTAGAGTGTTGTCCAACCAAGGATCTAGGACTAGTAACTCAACCCATAACTTTTACGGGGCTCTAGAGCGTGTGTCCAACCAAGGCTCCAAGACTAGTAACTCAACCCACCAAGGGCTCCAGAGTGTTTGTCCAACCAAGGTTATGGGACTAGTAACTCAACCCAAGTTGTTACAGGGATCCAAAGCGTTTGTACAACCAAGGCTCTAGGACTAATAACTCAACCCAAGCTAAGGAAACACAAAAACAAAAAAAAAAACAATGAAAATAAATCGACAATCTCCGTATCTATTCAGGAAATGGCAAGGCTAGGCAATCCATTGTCAATCCGAACCATCCTCCATGCCAATGACAGATCACAACCAACAAACCGCATTAATATCCCATGCATTCCAAAAGTAGTGAGGAAAACACACATGCAAGTTGGTACTTGTAAGAAAATCTCGCTATAGCGGCTGATCTCGATATCCTCGTGATTTCCTACTCTTGTTTTTCCTTCTAGTTCCAAAAATCCAAGTATGCCACACCCTCCAAGAGTGCTCCAAGAAAACTCTAAGTCTCCAAGAGTATGAGAAAGAGAGAGAATAATGAGAGAGATCCAACACTTAACTGACAAAAGGTTACTAACTGGTCCTCAAGAGCCTTTTTATGAATGGGGTCTCTATTTTCTTCGTTTTCCATTATTTTCCTTCAATTTCCCCCTTACATGCAACTTGTGACCTTTCACCTCCCTTTTCTCCTAATTTCCATTATTTTCATAAATAAATGTGTCAAAAATGTCATTTTTCCTTTCCAAAGCCTTAGCCATTTCCTTTTCCAATTTCCTTAGCCATTAAAGCACCACAAGTGATCCCAATCACTAGGATTTTTCCCAACATTCAAGTTGGAATAAGTGTCCCATCAACTGTGGTTATTATTTTGTCTTTTATTAACTTTTATTAAATGGAATTTTCACCAAGGTTGTTACAAAACCCTCCCCCTTGGGAAACACCTTCCTCGACGTTCAACAACACCTATAACCACAAAACTATTGAAATCAAAATATATTGCTGATGGAGCTTTATAACTTAGCTCGTTGCAGTGTTTACAATGATCAACATGATGAGAAGCAAACCAAGATGAAAACATAACAATATAACATCATAATGACATGATAATCATACTGCTTATTAGAGCTTTATAACATAGCTCATGGCAGTATTTACAATCATATACATATGTACATATCACAACATCACCAAAAGCGCAACCCCTGTAAAAAAGAGTGGCAGAATGATGGTTTTTGACCCCTTTTTATCGTTTTTCTCAAAATATGAGCCTTGTTTGAGAAATATGATGAAATGGGTTTTGAGAGGAGGTCATCAGCTTTCCAAAAATGTAATCCACTTGTCATGTGGAACCCTGAGGAAAAAGTGCAGCGCCAAGGCACTGCGCTTCTGTGATTAGCCTCATTTCTGAATTTGGCACCAAAATTCTCCAAAAACAAAAAATGCTTAGAAAAACTTCAAAATTGGTAATGAAGTGAAAAATGAGGTATTTCATGCTCTCATGGATGCTTCAGCAAGCATCTCCAAGTTATCCCTCTCATTTTTTTCCTTTAGGGTTTCCTTTAGCTTGTTTTTCAATTGCTTGAGCTTAATGCTGCAATTCATGCTTCTAGTCTGATAATGGTGGGCCATGTGCCTCAATAGATGATTATCCCTATTGGCTTTGTCAAGAAGATTTTCTAAGTGGCCATTGACCTTACTTAGCCAATACTCTCTATCTTCATTGATATCCAAGGCAATTATGTCTTCCATGTCTAAGTCTTCATCTAGCAGGTTATGTTCTTTCTCTTCCTTCAATGCCCTTTTGAGACCCTTTGTCCTTGGATTTTTCTTTCAACCTGCTTTTCCTATTCATCATTTTCACCAGGCTCCAATGCTACTTTACCTCTGCCTCCTTTTTATAGCATCTTGGACTACTCTTTTTCCATGATTAGCTGTTTAGTCTTAAGTTGACTATTTTCTTGCTCAAGGAAGGAAATGATGAAATGAGGGAGTTAGGGAAGGGAGATGAGGATAGGGAATTTTGGGAGGTGGATATGGGTGGTATAAAACTTAGGAGGTTTGAATGGAGTGAAACGAGAGAGAGAGATGAGTAAAATAATTTTAAAAACAATCATTCTAGGAAAACTGTTCAAAATGATAGGTATGAGCTAGGGTTTGTGAAAAGGTGAGGTAAAATGAACGTAATTGAGTTGATTGGTGGATGATATCCAGATTTATATTCATACAGAGGTATGAGATGGAACTTTTCAAAGTTTGAAATGTCTTAACTAACAAAACCCACCATTTAAACTAACTTTGAAGCATGAATTTCACATAAACCCTAGATGAACAAAACTCACCATTTGCACTTGGTTTGGCAAAGGAAAAGAGTGTATGAGATGATGATATTTACATGTTGAACAACTTAGAAGAGAAAAGAATCAGAATGTAAGCTTAAATTTGAAAATTTTGTGAGTTTTGACAAGTTTTGGGCCACTCTGTCCTAAGCACAACGCTATTGGAAAAAGCACAACACCACCTCTAGAAGCGTAGCGCAGTTCACAGAAGCGCAATGACATCTTCCAACCAGATTTTGGAGGCTTTAAACTGCTCCAAATTGCAAAATTGATAGCTCCTTGGAAATATCTTGAAGTCTGCTACAATATGGACACCTCAAGAATGAAATTTGGACACTCCATCAGGGAGAAAAAAAAGTATTTTCCCAAGGTCATTGCAAAAACCTAGGGCATCTCTAAAAAAAGCGCAACGCCAACTTGTAGAGAACTTTTGGATGCCTTCCACTAATCCAAGTCACTATATGAAGGTACCATTGGAAAGTTTAGGATGTTTGCTACCCAATAGAGTCCTTAATCACTACCAATATGGGCCCCAAATCCCTGAAAATCTGTCTTGAAGTCAAACAATACAAAAGTTCAACAACTCTCTTGTAGAAAGGGTAGTTTGGTCATTTCTCTCAAATAATAACACCTATACATAAACTGAAGGAGGTTTTTGTTCCTTGGCCTATCATTGACAAAAACCTCTTTTACTTTTGTAAAATTCTTATCCATTTGCTCAGAAATATATTTTGAAGCAAAAATGTCCCTATGAGAAACAATGAGACGAGGTAATGTACTGCAACATTGTCTTATTTGAAATAAAACATTACTTTTACCTTTATTTTTCTCTCCCTAAGTTGCTAACTCCCTTTACCCACTGAATTACATGATGGACATGTTTTTGTTTTGACCTATGATATCATGATGACACATGGAGTGAAACCCTGGACCATGACCTAAAATGAGGAATTTAACCATTTCATGACCCAAGACGCTCAAATGAAGATATGATACCTTGAAGAAGACAATGAACATGATAAGTGATGAAGACCATGAGTAAGTGAAGGGAGCAATGGTGACCTAGACACAACAGCCAATGACCAAATTTTTTATTTGAAGATTTACTGAAATGACAAAAAATTGACTTGACACCCTAACAACACCTTGTAATAGCATATTTGAACACTGGTGACATGCTGAACTGACTGACACTAACATTGGCTCTAGTTGGGGATGGAAGCTCCTTGGAGGTGTCAAGAACACCGTAGACCTAGTAGCCTTATCCATTAAGAATGGAGTCAAATTGCAAAGACTAAATTCAAACTAAAAACTGATTGACTAGCTGACCTTGACAAAAATCTAAAATTGACTAATCTTACTTATGGCATTAGACCATCAGGATATTAGGGCCTTCACCCTGGGCTTCAAATATTTATGATAACCACCCATTTGCTAAAGATATATATAATATATATTATATTATATAATCATGTGTAATGATCCCTCCAGTGTAACCAATCCAAAAAATGGCTACTTATTTGAATCATGCTCGTACTTTCCTTGAGCAGGCAGGAAAGAAAAAAGATAGGCCACTCCAAGTGTACACTGAACATATGTACATGGTCCATAAATATAGTAAAATCCATCTTCCTTGATGACTGTAGAAAATCAGTGTAAGGATCCTTAAAAATTTGAAATATTACCTTGTCCTGGAATCCAACAAAAATACAAGTACTCCTTTCATTTTGATTTTAAAGAATACTTGGTTGTTGATCCATAAGAAGGCATAGGGAAGTATGAATTTCTGCTACCTGAGTGTTGGCTGCAAATTCCTCAAGTATGAGAAACTCTGAGTCTTTCTATGGCATACTATCTATCTGGGACTCATACTCTTCCAATTCATAGTCTAAATCATCCTTGAACATAACACATTCTTCAAGATTATTAAACAGGTCAGTCCTATCCTCTTCATGAAAGAAAATTGTCCCTGTTAGCTTATCTCCTTGCAGGAAATCTACATCACAAATTGTCTTACTCATAACAACTTCCTGTATAGTTTCATCAATCTCATGACTGTCATCATTTAAACCTAGATTTTCATTTTCAATAATGGAAGAAATTTACCTTACACATTCTTGATTGTGCGAGCATTGCAAATCTACCTTAACTTGGGCTGTAACATGGTTTTTCAAGAGCTGATCTATTTCATCTTCAGACAGAGGAGAACATTGAGTTTTATAGAAATCAATATTGGCTTGGTGATTTTCATTTTCAAGATTAGGAATAGGCATTTCTCTATTTTGATCCCATTCTGCTTCATCCAAGGAGGAAGCTGCTAATTCTTGTTGGGAGGAAAACTCATAAAGGGCTTCTAATGTATCTTCTTCCATACATTCTTCATCCCCATACAAATTTTCAAGGAATTTAATGAAAATTTTGAAAATTTTAGGCTAGATATACAAGTCTTGTTTAAGTATTTGAGAATTTAGGGTTTTTAGTTTGCTAGACTAGGGATGAGAGTAGGTAATTAGGTCAAGGCCTCAAGTGTACGGTAATAGGTATAAAGGGGAGCTAGATATCGGTGTGTTATTGTGAACTTAAGATTTAGCCAATGTAGTATAGGTATGAGAGTTTAAGAGAACATAATGAGCATGTATAAGCATGAATTCATTAGTCAAAGAAGAAAAGAAACACAAGCATAATTTTCCGCATAAACAAAGCTTAAATCTAATAATTCTGCCTATATGACTGCAAGGAAAACCATAAGAAGAAGGAAAAGCATGTAAAGGAATATGATTTCATCAATTAGAAACTGATATGAAAGGAAAATAACACCATAGACTCACTGAACAAGTATTCCTGGAAAATAGCTGCAACTGCTTCTTGATTAGCTGTAAGAAAACATAAGCTACAAGACTCTCCACAAAAGTTCAACCCTTCTCTCTGAATGAGAAATGATACATACAGACTCAATCAAACATCTTCCCCACCTTCAGGAGATGAATTCCTAAGTAGTGGAACTGTTTCCAAGATTCTCTCAACCAACAAGATAGAGTGAGAAGGTAAAAAACAAACTCTTCTCTTAGACTTTGATTTGAGTTTTACTTCCTTTATGAGGCCTAAATAATCATAAAAACAACCTATCATGCCTATTTATTAATTATTACATCATCTAAACCTTGAAATACTAAATTTACATCATGAGTTTAACTTTGACCAAGTCAAACTAAAAACGTAAGAAATTACATAGTGAATTTTTTAAATAAAAACTCAGAAATTTGCAGAAGCGTAGCGACAATGTTGAGGCCACTTTTAGGTGCCTTTTTGAGGTAAAATTTGAGATATGAGAGAACGGTCAATTAGCCTCTCCTATCTAGCCATAACAACTTGGTTTTTTGAAAATGACCCATGAGAAGGCCTTCAAAAATTGATTCTCCCAAGATGTCTCCAAAAGTGCACCGCCTATCAAAAAGAGTGGCAAAATGATGGTTTTTGACCCATTTTTCTCCTTTTTCTCAAAATTTGAGCCTTGTCTGAGAAATCTGATGAAATGGGTTTTGAGAGGAGATCATAAGCTTTCCAAAAATGTAAGCCACTTGTCATTTGGAGCTCCGAGGAAAAAGCGCAGCGCCTTGACTTAGCTTAATTTCTGAATTTGGCACCAAAATTCTCAAAAAACCAAAAATGCTCAAAAAACCTCCAAAATTGGTGAGGTATTTCATGCTCTCATGGATACTTCAGAATGCATCTCCAAGTTTTCCCACTCATTTTTTTTCCTTTAGGGTTTCCTTTAGCTTATTTTTCATTTGCTTGAGCTTAATGTTGCAAATCATGTTTCTCGTCTAATAATGGTGGGCCATGTGCCTCAATAACTAATTATCCCTGTTGGCTTTGTCAAGAAGCTGTTCTAAGTGGCCATTGACCTTACTTAGCTGATACTCACTATCTGCATTGATCTCCAAGGAAATTCTATCTTCCATGTCTAAGTCTTCATCTAGTAGGTTATGTTCCTTCTCTTCCTTCAATGCCCTTTTGTGACCCTTTGTCCTTGGCTTTTTATTTTCAACTTGCCTTTCCTATTCATCATGTTCACCAGGATCTAACACTACTTTACCTTTGCCTCCTTTTTGTAGCATCTTGAACTGCTCTTTCTCCATGATTAGTTGTTTAGTCTTAAGTTGACTATTTTCTTGCTTAAGGAAGGAAATGATGAAATGAGGGAGTTAGGCAAGGGGGATGATGATAGGGGAATTTTGGGAGATGGATAGGGGTGGTAGAAAATTTAAGAAGTTTGAATGGAGTGAAATGAGAGAGAGATGAGTAAGAGAATTTAAAAAACAATCTTTCTAGTAAAATTGTTCAAAATGATAGGTATGAGATAGGGTTTGTGACAAGGTGAGGTAAAATGAAAGTAAATGAGTTGATTGGTGGATGATATGGTGATTTATATACATACAGAGGCATGAGATGGAAATTTTCAAAGTTTGAAATGTCTTATCTAACAAAACCCACCGTTTACACTAATTTTGAATCATGAAATTTCACATAAACCCTAGATGAACAAAACTCACCATTTGCACTTGTTTTGGCAAAGGAAAAGAGTGAATAAGATGATGGTATTTATTTCTTGAATAACTTAGAAAAGAAAATAATTGGAATGTAAGCTTAAATTTGAAATTTTGGTGAGTTTTGGCAAGTTTTGGGCCACTCTGTCCTAAGCGTAGTGCCAAAGCGCATCACAATTCACAAAAGTGCAACGCCACCTCCAGAAGCGCAACGCAGTTCATAGAAGCGGAGCGTCGTCTTCCAACTAGCTTTTGGAGGCGTTAAAATGCTCGAAATTGCGAACTTGATAGTGCGTTGGAAATCTCTAGAAGTATGATACATGATGGACACCTCAATAATGTAAGTTGGACACTCCATCAACGAGAAAAAATGAATTTTCCCAAGGCCACTCCAAAAACCTGGGGTGTCTCTGACAAAAGCACAACGCCAACTTGCAGAGAACTTTTGGATGCCTTCCACTAATCCAAATAACTATAAGAGGTAACATTGGAAATCTTAGGATGTCTGATACATAATAGAGTCCTTAAGAACTTCCAACACCTATTCCAAATCCTTGAAAATCGGTCTTGAAGTCAAATTGTCCAAAAGTGTAGCAACTCTCCTATAGCAAAGGGTAGTTTGGGAATTTATCTCAAATCATAACACCTATGCATAAACTGAAGGAGGTTTTTGTTCCTTGGCCTATCATTAAAAAAAACCTCTTTCATGTTTGTAAAATGCTTATCCATTTGGTTAGGAACAAATTTTGAAGAAAAAATGTCCTTATGCGAAATGATGACGCAAGGTAGTGTACTGCAACATTTCCTTATTTGAAATAAAACATTACCTTTAAGTTTATTTTGCTTTCCCTAAGATGCTAACTCCCTTTACCCACTGAATTACATGATGGACATGTTTTTGTTTTGACCTATGGTATCATGATGAAACATGGAGTGAAACCCTAGAACATGACCTAAAATGAGGAATTTAACCATTTCATGACCCAAGACACTTAAATGAAGATATGATACCTCAAAGAAGACAATGACCATGATGAGTGATGAAGACCATGAGTAAGTGAAGGGAGCAGCAGTGACCTAGAGACAACAGCCAGTGACCAAATTTGTATTTGAAGATTCACTGAAATGAATGTTTTTTGACTTGACACCCTAACAACACCTTGTAAGAGCATATTTGATCACTGATGAAAGGCTGAACTAACTCACACTAACAACACCCATCAATAAAAATACTACCCAAAAGATTGTACAGAGTTCCAATCCAAACTCCCTGCATCAATACTAGTTCTCCCTGAACCATCTTGTAGGTATATTTCTCGAACACTATTTTTACACATGCATCATCCATATTTATTACAGAAATTATATTTTTATTCAATGCAGGAATATGTAGAACACTCAGAAGTGTTCTAATCCTTCCACCTTGCAACTTATGTTTGAATTTTCCACGTTTGACAATTCTAGCCTTCCTGTCATCCCCTAAGAAGACATCACCACCATCATATTTCTCATACTCATAGAACCACTCCCTATGGGGAGTGAAGTGAAAGGATGCACCCGAGTTAATCAACCATGCCTCATGATATACATTTGTAATTGAAGAAGATACAAGTACACATCCCCACCTTAATCTAAGGTGGTTTTCACTTCTAAAGAAGGAGAATCATCAGATCCATTTCCTTTCCTAGGAGCTTTAGATCTATAGTCTTTTTTGGAGTTTCCTTCCTTTCTTCATTTCCAGCACACCTTTACAGGTTTTCCTGGAGATTTATATCTCCCTCTACATTTAGATCTCCCACTGAAGGACTTAGTTTTGTTTCTCTCCCTCCATATTTTCCATCTCATCTCCTTTGACAACAAGGATGAGACTATTTCATCAAACTTCAAGGTAGTTGTATTGCTATCTATTGCAACAACTAGACTATCGCATGAATCTGTTAGAGAACAAAGAAAATTAATGTAGTTACCTTCATCTGAAATTTTAATATCAATAGATAACAACTTGCTTACCATAGTATTAAAGGCATTCAAATGCTTTGTCACCGACTCTACATCCTTTATCCTCAAGTTATACAACTTTTTTCGTAGGAAAAATTTGTTCACCAGAGACTTAGATTGGTACAAAGTCCCTAACTTGTCCCACAAATCCTTCACTGTAACTTCTGCTGATACATTCAACAATATTGAATTTGAGATACACGACCATATTGTGCTCTTCGTTTTTCGATCCAAATTCACGCAGTCTTCATTTGACATTGTCGTTGGTTTAGTACCCAAATCTACCATGATATATTGATATTTATCCACCAGGAGATCCTCCATCTTGAGTTTCCATAACTCAAAACTCTGACGATTGAATTTCTCAATCTCTATCTTTCCACTGCTCGCCATATTCTTTCGCAACAAGAATTGATCCCTCGGATCTCCCATTGAACAAGGCCTACCACAGGCTCGAGAAAAACCCTCAGAAGAAAAGGCGTCCCCTTGAAGAAAAAACAACTCTGATATAAAATGTAGGTTTTAACCTTGTACAAAAATTCCCTGCAGACGAATTATTGAAAACAAAAAATAAACAATGTCAAGAATATAAAACAAATACACAAAGATTTTTTCCCTATATCCCAAAATCAAGTTTACTAGATTGGTTTTTCATTATGTTCCTTCAATTTATAATATATATATATAATATATATATATATATATATATATATATATATTATATATATATATACATATAAGGTTGAAGCATTCATAAACCCCAATCCATTAACCCTGGATTAGAACCCACCCAATCTATTCAATTGCATTGATTATCAAGGATTAACAGTCATTGACTTGTTCCCGACCCCTTTTCCTGATGAAATCATAAATGAGGCCAAGGGACACAAATGTTATTCCTTTACTGATGGGATCTTAGGATAAAACTAGGTACTTATAGCAGAAGAAGATAGAGAAAAAACAACTTTTGTTACCAAATTTGGCTCTTTTGCTTACATAGTAATGCCTTTCGGATTGAATAATGCTCCAGCAATATTGTCAAGGATCGTTGTCAAAGCATTCCAAGAATATATCTATAAAACAATGAGAATATACTTCAACGATTGGACACTATACACATTATTAAAAGATCGTATTCAATGGCTACAAATAATGCTCAAGAGGGGTTTACATATACATTTATCTTTGAATATAAAAAAAAATCATATTTGCAACACTTGAGCATTATTTGTCGGGGCATGTGGTTTCAAAGGAAGGGATTAAAGTAGATATGGTGAAAATCAAAGTAATCTTAGATCTGAAGCCTCCTGTAAATAAAAACAAATCAAAATATTCTTAGGACACACAGGATATTATAGAAAATTCATTAGGAACTACTCTTACATCATGTGTCCAATAAAAGAGCTTCTAAGGAAAGATGCTCCTTTTGTTTGTTCTAATGAATGTGTTGGGTGTTGGAGTTGCAATTCAACAAAATCCTTCAATACTTAATTGCCAACTTGATGCTACGTAAGCTTAGAGGCATAGCATAGGAAATCCCAAGACTAATGGTAAAAAATTTCACCAAATCTACTTCTGTCTTTCCTAATTATGCTTGTAGAATCAAAAGAATGAAAAGCAAATAACACCAAGAGAATTCTAGTGTCGAAATCAAAAAAGGGAAATACTTGCAATAACTTAATGAAAGGAACTCAAATCGGCATAAACAATCCTAGTCAATGAAAGAAAGGAAAGAAAATATCTGAGACTGAGGATCAATGTAGTCATTAGACAGAAAAAATAATTAGACTTTTAGGTATATTTGTCTCTATTACAAGTTTTCCTTCTTGGTCTGAATCAGTGTTCCTGCTCTGGAAAAGAGTTCTTGCATTGGAACAATATTCCTGTACTAAAACGATGTTCATGTGCCAGAAGTATATCCTATTCCTGTACTGAGTATTTTTACTTATTACTAGAATTATAGGTTCCTATACTCAGGTGCACTGTTCCTATACCAGGATATCGGTTCCTGTACCGAGACAATTATTCATGTACTAGGGAACCAATATTCCTATACTAAGCTTCCAAACTACTTGCATGAAATGTAAAGGGTGCTAACTATGAATTGCAAAGAAAATTAGAGCAGAGCAAAGAATTGGGAATGAATCACACATGATCATAAGACTCCTTAACCATTCAGTAAGTCAAAAGTAAAAGAAGTTTAGGAATCAAAGGAAATATCTATTGCAACAGAAAGCTTCTTCATGTAAAGATGAACATCTAATCTAAGAACATAGCATCCCTTCTCTCTTAGATGACTGTCACCATATAAACCAGATTTGTACCTTTCTTGAATGGAGGTTTGAGCTCAAATATTCTTGCAATAAATTCTAGTCTTGAACTAGGATATTCCCACAAGGGAAGTAAACATAGTTACAGATCCTCGCAATGTGAACAGGGTTTCATTAAGACTCAGGGGAGTAAATAATAAATCAACCCTAAGTAAAACTTGCTTGCTAAAGTACTTGCGAACTTGTTCTTAGAAATGAAACACACTTGCATAAAGGAAATAAATCAACTTGCAGGAATAAACATTCTTGCTAAAGAAATACACACTTGCAGGATTAAAACACACCTGTACAATTAAGCTGAAACATGCCTTTGCAGAAAGGAAATCATGCAATACATCAAAGGAAAGAAATACTACATCAACATTAAATAGATGAACACACCCACACTGTCAAACCTCATATCCAAGTGGCACACAGTTCATGAAGAAGGCATAGATCTGTTAGCTATATAAAAACTAAATACTTCCTTCTCTAAACCTGCATATCTATCTTATATATATATATAATATATATATAATATATATATATATATATATATATATATTAATATAATATATATATATATATTATATATATATATATATATATAACACGCCTTTTAGGAAGAGGGAGAACAAGATGGGTTGGCTGGGCCCTAGCCACTAGCTCATTTCGCTTTTACAAGAGTTGGAAAATCAACTACTCAGATAACTCATCATGTACAATGTTGAAACAGGAATGGATCAACTGGCATAGATCCTTATATTAAATTTCGTAGCTGCAAATATACATCATGGATTACTGGATCTAGCCCAGAGTTGTGGCAACACAAAAGTTACAGTGCAAGCAAAAATTCTCTAGAGTATCGTTGCCATTTCTAACCTAGAAACCCTATTAAATATACATCATTTGGCTCATGGCCATAACATAAATAAAACAAGAGTATAAATTAGGCTCTCCTCTATTAGCAGAGGCTATATCAGGGGTATTGATCGAAACCCCAGCCTCCATATCTCATGTTCTCCTCAACGCTTTGAGCCTAATCCAGAGTGCAACTGATCTTTGACAAAGAATACACATGGATTGCTGAACTATAGTGGTCTTTGGTAGTGAACCATGATAACACTGCCAACTATCCCACGAGTACATGAGTGGTAGATAGTAAAACAATGTTCCTGCACCAATCATCTTCCATAACGATTAATACTTTCACCCTATCATGCTTCCTTAGGAAAGAAAATATATAAGTTGCAAAGGCAAAGGAATTGGATGTATGATCGTACAATAATTTTACAGTGATTGGATTAACAATGTGATAAATTTTAGTGCAAGCACAAAAATATTATTGACACTGTGCATTAATTTTTGTGTTATAGTAATTCAACCTATTAATATTGGAGAGAAAGAGAGAGAAGGTAAGATGTTTACTACAATAGCTTGAGGTAAATATTTGAATGGTTTACGATTTCAACTGCCATTTTCATATAATCGTTATGAAAATATGGCAAAGCTAATAGGGGTGGCCATAAGAATAGTAGAAGAAAATAGTTTGAGATTGATCACAATGAATACTATTTGTGATTAACAATATTCTTATTATTCACATTTTTTTCCATCCAAGGCTATTACATTGTCACTTTGCATTCAGAATTTTTATTTCATCATTAAAGTTATTAACAATATCTATCTGCTAAACAAACTGAGGTAACTGAACAAATTTAAAATGAAACCTATTCTTCAAGACATATTTAGTAATATATGGAGGCACACTATTAAGAATTAATTAGTTTTCAAAAGTTGTGATACCTAAAATTAAATGAAATAGATGTGCAATATCAATCCTCCTGCAAACTATTGATAAGATTGTCTCCCTTATTCATCACCAACTAATTACTAATAGACAATTACATACACATATAAAAATTTAACACAACAACTACATTACAATCCAAAACCAAACACATAAACACACAAACCACTCAAATAATCCAAACATAGACACACACAAAGCACTCAAAAAATCCATACATAGATGTACAAACCATTCAAGGCAAGCAACATAGACTAAATTAAACAAGATAATGATATGGTCATGTCAAGCAAAGAAAACATATTGTAAATTTCAAAGTATGAAGTTTATCTCAAACATATACATAATAATGATAATATAAAAATGTGACATTATTTCCCTCAGTTGGAACTAGCCTAGATCCATCTAACTCCAGATCTATCATGAGTCAAGAGGGATCATATCCCTCAAGGTGCAAATCTTTCCTCAAATTATACACTCCAAAAGGAAGGTTTGCACCTCGAGGGATTTGATCCCTCTCATCGCATGATAGGTCCGAAAGATGGATCTAGGCTTATATAAGTTAAATGATTAATGAATATTGATAGGCTCAAGAAGATAGTGATGATAACAATATTTGCAAGAATCCAAATTTTGAGGTTTTGAAGCCAATTAAGTAGATATATATATTTTTTAATTATGTTGATAGATGTGTCTATTTTGGAATATGGTTTCCAAAATTTTAATTTAACTATCAATTATTCTTAGGTGGATTGTAAGGACTTGAGCTCAATGGAATATTTTTTATACCCTTCTATCCCTTTTAATTTAATTGATTAATTAAAAAAATGTTATATGAACAAGTGACATATAAAGTGAGTTATGGCTTTTGGGCACGTGGTATTGCTAAGCTATGGCATTGACCTATATTATTATAACAATGTGTATTTACATATTAAAAATCTCCACCATAGTGAAGTGAGATGAATCTCCATGGTTAAGAATCATGTTTCATGTTTTTAAATGTATATATGTTGAAATTATATTAATTCCTTTTATAATTAATAATAATTTAAAGTAATGTTAAAATTTAGTTGTATTGCCCTATAGTATTATAACAAAATGTATTTACATATTAAGAATCTCCACAATTGTGAAGTGAGATAAATCTCCATGGTTAAGAATCATGTTTCATGTTTTTTAAAATGTATATATGTTGAAATTATATTAATTCATTTTATAATTAATAATAATTTAAAGTAATTGTATAAGATTTTATTTTATTTATTTTATTTTTTTCAGAAGAAATCACATTGAAGATTTTGGTTGACGCGTTTCAAACCAGCGAGTGTGGTTCATCTTCAGGACACAAGCGAGTGTGGTTCATCTTTAGGACACGAGCGAGTGTGGTTCATCTTCAGGACACAAGCGAGTGTGGTTCATCTTTAGGACACGAGCGAGTGTGGTTCATCTTTAGGACACGATAAAGAACAAATCTAGGAAGAGGGTTAACTAGATAAACAAGTCAACCTAACACCTATTTGACTGGGGGGAGATAACGGTTATATTTGACTCGCGAAGGGAAAGAGGAGATTTTTATTTATTTATTATTTGTTGAATTTAATTAGTTTTTTATGTTTTTTATTTTATTTTATATTAAGGTGAAATGTCTTATCAAATAACCATTTAATTTATATGATTGCATTATATTACAAATAATTATAAAATATCATATAAATATATGTACCTATAAAATTAAATCATAAAGAAAAATATTACATCTTTATATATCTTATCATTTTATAAAAATATTATAGATTATAATTCTAAAATTATCTTCTTCTTCTTTTTTTTTTTTTTTTTAATTTATTTTCAGGGCAAAAAATGCAAGATCATATTATATAAGATATATAAAAAGACAGATTAGTACATCTGCTTGTAATTCTATATATGACCAATATAGGTCTAGATCATTTGAAGAGCTAAAAGGAGTGGGAAGCATAATCCCAAAAAACGACAAGACAAATTTTCCAAGAGAAGCGACAGATCAGAAACTGTCATCCAGATTAAAAAATTTACATTGTTCATAGAAATGACATAAGAGAAAAGTTCCGGAGAAGGTAAGCATTACATAAAAAAATTCACATAATACGTCATCATTTATAAACAAAAATGAGAGGGATCATAAGACAAAAGAAGAGTAAACCAGTGCATACCTGAGATTCAGCTTTAATGAAATTAGAAATCTTGAAGAGAAAATTCCTAGATAGAGAAAATTTTCCCTTCAGAAGTTACCTTCATAAACCAAAAACCTGGAGTCGATTGAAGACCCTCCTTTGACAACAAGTCTGCCTACTGGTTTTGAGCCCTGTTGATATGATGAATTGAACTTCCTTCCATCCTTTCCCAAAAAAACCTGATCCTGTCCATCCATCCTACAAGGTGAGGCTTGTAAATATTATTTTTCCTTGATACATAATCCACCATTACTTTTGAGTCTCCAAAAATTGAGATAGCTTGAATGTTTAGAAAGAAGCAAAAATTTAGCAGGCCAGCAAGAGCCATTACCTCAGCTTTGCTGTTGGAGCCCATTCCTCCATTTCAGTGGATGAGATATTGATTATTTTCATTCATTATAATGTGCACTCCACAGCCACAGGAACCTTTCTGTTATGCTCCGTCAAAATACTCTCTTGGCAACATTGTGTGCGTCTATGCATGATCTTTACATTCCTCCTTTTTTTGCTTGTGAGGCTTTTTCGGAAGAGAGTCATAGAAAGATACAATATTGGATAATATTTCCAAGAATGTAACTTTTCTATCATTGAAAATAACCTTGTTTCTCCATTTCCAAATGCTCCAGAGAGTGATAATAATCAACGACCTCCATAAATCCTTTTGCTCACTCCACCAGAGAAACACTTCACTTATGGAAGCATGAGAAATATGAGGGATTCCATAACAAATCTCCAGAGATTGCCACAATTGCTGAGTTTTTTTGGCAATTTAAAAACATGTGATAGTTGTTTTCCTCAGTTGATTTGCATATTGGACAGAAACTTGGACCTTGCCATCCCCGCTTTTTCAAGTTTTCCCAAGATAGATTTTTGTTATGGAAGGTTAGCCATGAAAAATAAATCATTTTGGAAGGGTATCCAGATTTCCAAAATACAATAGGGAAAATAGGACTGTGAGAGGCATCCTTTAGACCAATTAAATTATGATAAACATCTTTAACATGAACCAGATTAATCCCTTTTGAATTTTTCCAGATGAGACAATCAGAATCTGATGAGCGGAATATACCGCAATTTCTGAGGCACGTCCTGATGTTCTCCCATTGATGAGCGATAGCAACCGACATCTCCAAATTTTCGGCTTCTTTCCAAAGAGGGATCGATCCCTGCCAACCAGAAATCAAACTGTCCTAATAGAAGAAACCTTTTCTATGGAAAAAAATTAATAATGTTTCAGGCACACTGATCTCCTCGGCACCACTAAGAAACTGGTCTTTTCCAATAAGGATCTTATTGCCAGCTTGGAAGCGCCATATTAAATTCTTCAAGAAATAACTTTCTACCTTATGGAGGCTTAACCATATTAAAGATCCATATAAGGAGCCAATCCTTCCCTCCCTGAATAGTAATCAACATTAATATTAATATATTTAATTATTTTAAAATATGATATTTAAAATTAAAATTTCATTTCACATCACATTGTATGGAATATATTGAATTATAAAATATCTATCACTACTCAAAACCTGGTTAATATGAAAACAGAGGGAAAATTACATAGCTGATGTGATGTAATTTACAACTTTACACTAAATCAAACTTTACATAGTTGATTGTATGCCCATTTCGCCCAGTAATTATGATAGGATCTAATTGGTAGTAGAGAAATTGTTATAGAACTAAGTTATTTTCAATCATATTAATATGTTGTCATCATATATCTAATCCATATCTACATTGAAAAACAATTTAAATATTGTACAGATTATTCAAATTTAAAAACATTTATGGCAAATTTGTGATGATATTCATGTTGCATGGGTTATAAAGCATTTTCTAATAACATCTTCAAAATTACAACCAATAACATTAAACATAAATGCTAATATAAAAAATTATAAAAAAATTTAAGTTTTATTTTGTAAAATTTAAAATATTTTACATGTGTGACAAAATTAATATGCAGTGAACTCAAAACCTATTGCATAATAAATGAACCAACAAAATCGACATCCAAAAGATGAAAATATTTGGGAATTATCTTCTCATAAAAGTTGAAAAGATTGAAATTGAAACTATGCCTTTAATTTCATAAAAGTACATGTTTATTTGGATATTAAGCAAGTAATGAAAATATTTGGAAATTAGCTTTCAATGAAGATAAAAAAAATTTATTAAGGGTCTCCATTATTAAGTTGAAAAAATTAAAACTATGCCTTTACTTTCATAGAAGTACAGGTTTACTTGGATATTAAACAAATAATGAGCATAATCATATCTTTAATTTTTTGATCTACAAACATAATTATATCTTTAAAACTTGTTTTATATTTTAGCAATCATAATATTCACGTGACAGTAAAAAGAAACTAGAACGTTTTACTTAATATAATTTTCTTGAAAACCGTGAAAAACAGAAATGCAATTTTCACTGAATTTTTATATGTGTGGGAGAGGATTGGACTCACATAAGAATAAATAAATACAATTAATGCTTTAAAAATAAAACAGCGTTACTTGCTAAATAATAATAATAATAATAATAACAACTATTCCTATTATTATTTTGATAACAGTGATGAGTCAAACCGACATTCACTAATAGCAGCCAGAGATGGCTGTCCTCACTGTTGGGTTGACACCTGAGTTTGATAGATTTTTCCACCTTTTAAAAAAAAAAAAAAAAAAAAAAAAAAAAAAAAAAAAAAAAAAAAAAAAAAAACTACTCCCATTATTTTAACCGCTCTCAGTCCCGGTCAACAATGATTTTATGATTCAACAACTCTACCTTTGACCGATCATTATTATTATTTTAACTACTCCCCAATGTTCTGACATGAAGTTCCAGTCAACAATGACTTTATGATTCAATGTCGTCTGGATCATTCCAACTCTACCTCTGCCCGATCATTTTACCTATCTGATTTAAAAAAGCCTCAACCCATCCTCGACCTGCTGTCAGGTTCATAATCTTCTCTCTTTCACATACGATCCCTCTGTTTGTAGATATGATAAAAAAAATTTCAAGGTTATAATCAGTATTTTTGCAAAAACTGTATTGACCAATCCCGCTGTTAGGATTCAGGATTAGTTTTTGTCATCCCAGGGCCTATCAATTCGTCCCATTTACGCCCAATGGAATTATTTGTTCTTCGCCTTCCCTCCATATCTCTGCACCTCGTCTTCCTTATACTTACTGCCTGCTGTGCCCCTCTGTTCCCGTGCTCGTTATGCTTGGACGCACAATACCAGAATTGCGAAAATACTAGTAAATGTGGGACTATGAATATAACGTATCCCTTCGGTGTAGGAAACAGTGGATGCGGTCACCCTAAGTTTCAGATCAACTGTGTGCAGAATTCAAGTCCAATTATCGAGATTCATGGCCAGAGTTACACAATACTAAGGTTTTACACTCACAAGTTCGTTATTGCCAAGGGAAAGAACTGCAACTTTTTTGATCATCTCGATAATAAAATTCATATGCCGCTCTCAGAAAATGGAGACGACCTCTTCAAAATTTCGGGTAAAGAGAACAGGACTCTAGACGTGTACCGGTGTAATATATCATTTCAGGATGCATTAGACTCCATTGGTGAGCAGGAGCTCTCGAAATGTAATGCTACTGTCTATTACGATTTCTACAGGTCAGGTCATTCGTCGATCCCGGGATGTTCTATAGAACAAGTTGATGTTGAGGTTGGAAAAACGCAATGTGTTTCCACTGATACACAGAGAGATAACAGCTGCAACTCATGTAAAGCAAGTGGAGGATTATGCGGTTACAACATTTTGGATTCAACTTGGCCGTTCCTCTGCTATTGCAAGGGCGGACCCCGTACTGACACATGCTCCGGCAATGGTATGTTCTATTTTATTTTTTTGCTAAATCCGTAGTCTAAAACGTGCAAGTTATGGAAATTCAGATTATATTTTGAAAAGGTTTGGTAAAGATTTTTGTAAAAAGGTTGTTAAAATTTAATTTTAGGTGTTTTAGAAATTTTTGATGGTGCAGAATCCATTTCTATTTTAAAAAATGATTCAAATAAAGTTATGGAAATTCAGGTTATATTTTGAAAAAATTTGGTAAGGTTTTTTGTAAATCCAAGTAAAAGTTGTTAAAATTTAACTTTAGGTGTTTTAGAAGTTTTTGATGGTGGCAAATCTATTTCCATTCTTAAAAATGATTCAAACATTGCCTCTACAAGATTTTTTGAAATTTTTATGTCCAAATTCCAACCACTTTTGCCATCCTTTGCCATCCTGACAATTCCTATGCCTCCTTAAAAAACTCTTTGCAAAACTACTTGGGATTTACAAAACTACTTCCTATGCCTCCTTAAAAAACTCTTTGCAAAACTACTTGGGATTTACAAAACTACTTGGAACTTGAAGTTCAGTGAAGATGTAAAGATACTAGAAGTTCAGTTAAGAATGTCAATAAGCTAATTGCCGTTCATATTTGTGAATCAGGGAACAAGGGTAAGAATGGCGTTGCAATAGGTAAAGATACGCTCCCAAGTATTTTCACTGATCTGTTGATGGATATGGCTAGGTTTCTTGATTGCTAAAATCTTTTTAACAACTCCAGGTGTTTCCGTTGGAGCTGCTGTATTGATAGCAGCAGGGCTATTAGTGTGTATAACGTTATATACGAAGAGGACAAAGCCTGGTCGTCGCTGCTCTGTTTCGAAGGTGGAGGAATTCCTAAAGCAATATGCTGATCAAATGCCAACCAGATATTCGCTCTCCCAAATCAAGAAGATCACAAACAGCTTTGCAGAAAAATTGGGAGAAGGGGGTTTTGGTGTTGTGTATAAAGGAAAGCTTAGAAACGGCACTCTAGTGGCCGTTAAGCTTCTGGATAGACATCGGCACGGCGAGAGTACCGACTTCATGAACGAAGTGGCCACCATTGGGCGGCTCCATCACGTCAATTTGGTTAGTCTGCTGGGTTATTGCTTTGAAAGCTTTACAAGCGCACTGGTATATGAATTCATGCCTAATGGGTCCCTCGAGAAATTTATATTCGCCGGAAAGGAGAAGGGGAGTCTGTTAAGGTGGGAAAATTTGTATTCAATAGCTTTGGGCGTTGCTCGTGGAATTGCATATTTACACCAAGATTGCGAGAAGCGCATCATACACTTCGACATCAAACCTCACAATATATTGCTGGATGCCGACTTCACACCAAAAGTTTCTGATTTTGGTCTCGCAAAACTTTGCAGGAAGGGAGACGACCATATCTCAATGACTGCCGCGAGAGGGACGCCGGGATATGTTGCGCCAGAGGTGTGTGATAGAGCTCTGGGGCCTGTTACAGACAAATCAGATGTCTATAGTTTTGGAATGCTTTTGTTAGAGATTGTCGGGCAAAGAAAGAACATCGACTGGAAGGTGAGCCATTCCAGTCAGTTTTACTTTCCGGAATGGGCTTTCAAGCTGCTTGAGAGAGGGGAGTTGGGAATGAGATTGAGTGGAGGAGGAGAACTGGTAGCAGAAGATGAAGAGAAGGCAATAAGAATGACTAAAGTCGGATTATGGTGCATTCAATACAACTACGAAGATCGCCCAAGTATGAGCAGCGTTGTTCAAATGCTAGCAGGAAATGGAGGCGATGTCGCCAATCCTCCTTTGCCCTCGAATTCCCCCTCAGATGCACCTCAAAAACCCTTATGGTCCTCTGCGGAAGAATCTTCTTCAATTGAAATTAGGTTGTAGATTTCGGAGTTACAGATTGGGTTATTTAATCCACTCTTGGTTGACATCCAGAGAAATTTCATTTATGCAGGCCTAAATAAGTAACTCAGATTGGTTAGAAATTGTAATTATTTAGGCATAGTGTGCAGTCTAGATTTAAAGTTTGAGTTGAGTTCACTCGGTGTGAGTAAGTCCAGCTTAGTTTAATATTAATATTAATATGCTTAGTTTAATATTAATATTAATAGTTTGAGTTTACCTTATATTTGGAATGGTTGAATTTAATAAGTGGGATCAAGTTATTATTTTAAGTTATTAGTTAATTTAAAATATTTAAATATTTTGTCAACAGATTTATTGTAATTATCAAGCTTTTGTGTTATCAATTAAAAAATAGCAGTTTTTTGTTTTGTGTTTTTGTGTGTGAAATTTATATTTTGTCTGACAAATTAAAATAAAAATCAAATTTTCTCACCAAATAACAAAAAGATTGAGTTATTTAAACCAATCTTTATTGGCATTCAGCAATTTCATTTGTGCTGGTCTACCCAAGTAATTAGGTTTACTAATACTCTTTATACTAGTAACTTGTATTATGCTGTGAATTAGAATTGGAATTTCCAAAAATACTAGTTAAATTTGAAGATTTTCACAATTTCTGACTTGTTTTCATAATTTCAAGCCAAAAGCTTAACTATTTTATAATTTTTTAGATTATATTTGAGAAACAAATCACCTGTGATAAGCAATTTGCTCGTCAAATTCTAACCCTGCTGTTAATGCTAGTGGAAGCCAGGGGTAAATTGGCTAATTGTGAGATTACTGATAAATTTGGTTTCATTACCACGTCTTTTTAAAACTGAGAAACTGACTTCTTGCATGATTTATTTGATAAATACAATATAATTTTTAAAAAAGGTTAAATAGTTTTTCTCAATTTTTACCATGGTAATTTAGTGAATAACTTTTCTTAAAATTGAAAGTTAGATTTGATCAAATTATTACTTCGACATAAAATAATCGACACTATAATGAAATGTCACCACGTGATATACAATGCCTCGAGATTATTACCGAATTAAAACATATTTCAATTATTTGTAAATCTCTTAATACCTTCTATGGGACCGAGTTTCTTCATAATAAAGACTTGTGCTTTATACACAGTTTTTAATTATTTGTAATTTTCTATATGGTTTTCAATTATTTGCAAACATCTGTTTATTCATATGTTCTATGCATCGTTATCAAATTTGGCCGAATTTGCCAAGGAATTCGAAAAATAGATGGGTTAGTGGTATATTAATAGCCAAATTCAAATACGATAGGGCATTTTGGGTTGACCACATACTTTATATTTAAAAAAACGGTAAAAAATGAAAGTTTTGTATTAAAAAGTTTGCAATATGGGTAAATTTTAAATTTAAAAAATTGCAAAAAGCTTTGAATCACATTATCTCTGATATTCTGAGAATCTTTTCGGAGGATATTGATTTCCAAGTGGCCGATGATTAACAGTGTGGAATTCAATTCATTTCATTCTTTAGCACAAAATAGGTTAGTTTGGTTATATTATTTTTTTGTTATTTGAAAATAATGGAGAAATGATTAGTTAGGTTGTTTTAATTGACCGTTGTAATTAGGAATGGGATCTTATTTTTTAGGAAGTTGCTTATCTTACTAACTAAATGCGTTTGCATAAGATATGTATTGTTTGATTTTTTATTTAATGAAAGCCAACGCTGTGTTTGTAATAGTGACTGGTGTGGCTACTAGGATATGAGCCCAGGTCTGCACAACAAGCGGATCTTGTGTGAGTCACATAAGGATTTTGAGAGTGCAACCAATTGTGTGTTTTGTGGCAGATCGGAATCGTTGCCTTGACTCTTGTACCTTACCATAGGAGTTGTAATGACCTGCATTCTCCGGCATGAAGTGCGATGAGAAAAGTGCAAGCTGCTCCAACTTATGCGATGAGTTGTGCGCATTAGTGAGGGAGAGCTCCCTTGTTTATATGGCGTGGAGGTGTATGGAGGCCGACTTGGCATGTGTAGGGGCTTTTGCGATGGAGCAGGGGCTTGGGTGAGGTCGACTGGGCAAGCCATGACCTCCCCTCCCACGCATATAAGTATGGTTATGCGTTGGTTCATTTGGAGGCATCAAACTCGCTCATCTTCATTCGCTCTAAAGGAGTGCGCAAATTGGTGCATAGGTCGAAGGAAGGTGCAGTTGTGACATGCGCCCATTCTTGGGCTAGTTTGCATGGTGAGGCACGTTTGTGGGTGAAGGTGCGGGCAGGAGCGCTCGGAGGTTGAGTTGAGGTGTGCACGAGTGTGTGGCGCCCGATGGACGGTTGTGGCATGCACGGGTGTGGCGCTCGGTTTGTGCGACGACTTGGCATGGGTGTCTTGGTGACTCGGGTGAGCGCCCACCCGTCGTGCAAGTGTGCACGGTGACTTGGTGAAGTGTCGAGTTGTGGATGAAGGTGTGTCTCAGTTGGAGGCGCCCGTGTGTGGCAACTCAGAGGTGTGCCCGAGTTGGGTAAATGACACGATCGTGCGACAAGGTGAATGAAGTGTTGGTGAGTCGTGCGACAACTGTGCGGAGGTGCCGACGAGTTAGGCAACTGAGTTTTGCCTTAGATTGTAAAAATGACTAAGTATGAAACTTGGGCTTTCCAAGTATACTTGTACATTGTAAACTATTGTATGATATATTGTTGGGCATACTCACTTTTTAGGGAGTTGCCGCTCCCTTTATACTGTGCAATTGTGTTCATCGTTTATAATTGCTGTTGATAATGAATGTGTATGGGTGTTCATTGGTATAAAGTGTTGAGTCCCAAACTTGCATCTTCCCTATACACCTTTTTAGCCTTTTTTTCCAGTTACCTGAACCTCCAAGCTATCAAATCATTGCACGTTAGTTTAAAAAGAGCATATAAAATGGTTTCTTAACTATGTCTTGTGACTGTTGTTTGATTTAAATTTTTGCTCAGTCAGCTGCGGAATCTTGTCACTTTCCACAGCCAGCTCAACTTTCCGCGGCCTTTTTGTTGAAGTCTATGTTACAGGTGTCTACTGGAGAATCCAGCCACATGGGCAAGCTGCAAATGATGTGGACATGGAACGTGTCCCCTTGGTTCAGCCGAATCACTCACAGAAGACCGTGGTCAAAGCCAGTGAAGTGATGGTCAACCTAAGAGTTTTGCGGTGGCAGGACTCTGTTTTTCATCACGAGAAGAATTGCGTGGCAAGTTCCCAAATCCCAGGGCGCGTACTAACACATGTGGACTGCTCTGTGAACCAAATCTAACAGCCACCTTCCTTGGATTTAATTCTCACGGCTACCATACTGCTAGATTTCCGGACATGGTCATTTACGTGTCTGTTTACCAGCATAGACCTTAGGAATTAGTTATGTCATTTCCTATTATAAATAAAGCATCCTCGTATGCATATAAACTAGTTCATGTATGTAATTTTGACTATTTTACGAGCCACTATGCCGTGACTTAATCCTTATGTTATGGTTGCATTTTAATATATGAGAAGACACTGCTTTTAAGTTCAATCCGTGATTTATTTATAATTGGCCGAGGATGCAGAGGGCCCCTGTACACCAAGGTTTTGTAGTTATTGTATAGTTTCATGCTTTCTTCATTTATGTTCCTGATGCCATAATCGTTTGCTTGTATATATCACACTGTTTATGGTATTCATGTTGATTGCTGTCCATAGTTTCTTTTATGCTTTCTAATGACTGTTAACTGATCAGTGTTTTTATTTCAGGTTCTAATAGATAGCCTAGGCAAGTGCACATAGCTTTTTGATGACTAATGACATGATGGAATTATCTTGTCCTTCTGTTGATTTGTTTTCTTAGTTCTAATTCTAGCACTGTTTATTTCTTTCAGTTTTGTTTTGTCCATTTACTTTTCTGCAAGATAGATATTAGACTATTCTTATCATTTTCAGTTACCTCCTATAGCCAGAGCGAGTCAAATGGTGAGGGATTGAAGTATGAATGTATAGTTTGATATTAGTTTATTTGTTTTTGCAAGTTAGTGATTAGATTACTCATGGCATTTTCAGTTACCTCCTATAGCCAAAGTGATTCAAATGGTGAGGGATTGAAGTATGAATGTGTAGTTTATTCTTAGTTTGATTTTATGTAATTTAGATATCAGATTACTCAATTTGTTTATGATTACCTCCTATAGCCAGAGCGAGTCGAATGGTGAGGGGTCAGAATATGAGTTGATGTAATATGATTTAGTTTACTTTGCTTACAATTTTTGAATTGCTTTAAGTTCAGTTTTCTTTTTATACAACAACAAGGATACTGGGTTTCATAGTCACTAGCTCACTGTTTGGTTTAATTAGAATTTAGGTACATTTTTATTTTCTCTTAGTAATTGATTTCATCATTGCAAGTTTGAAAACATTTTTGAAAACTTTGATTAGGATTTCCATTTTCATTAGTTACTTTAGGAAACCAACAAAAACAAAACCCCAAAACAAAATCAAATCTATAAAACAACGAAGTAAGAAAAAGGTTAACTAAGCACATATGGTGCACCACACTTCATCAGTTTACGATACCCGGATTGATAATTTATGTAGAGAAATTTAAGATGTTAAATTGACTAGACAACAAGTCCCCATGCAATAAGGAATATTTAACATCCATCTAATCGACTTCCCATTTGAAAGAGGCAGAAAGGGAAAGAATAAGGAGGATAGAGTTCATTTTGGCTATAGGGGAGAAGGTTTCAGTATAGTCAATACCTTCAACTTGTGAAAAACCATTAGCAACAATATGAGCTTTGTGTTTATCAAATTTTCCATATGGTCAAAACTTAGTTATGTAAACCCATTTGCATCTAACAAGTTTTCATCCTTTGGAAGAGGAACAAGGTCCCATGTATCATTTTTTAATAATGAATGCTATTCTTCATTCATAACTACATCCCAATATGGATGGCCTGAAGCTTATGCAAAGGTGTTAGAATCATAATTTGCTAAAGCTTGAGCCAATAAAGAAGAGGCTCTATCGAACTAAGAATGTGTACGACATTGATCTATTGGATTGCTTGCAAGAGCACTTGCTTCATCCCGAGTAGCACGGTCCCATTTTTGAAGCTGAGGAGCTGAAGGAGGATCTCAAGAAGGTAGGGGAGGATTTTCATCCTAGTTGTCATCATTTGAAGAAGGAATATTTAGAAGTAGAAGGGATATAGAGAGGTGGCACATCTGCTGAACTAGGCTCATAGGCCGATATATTTTTAGCAAACTTTACATCTCTTCTAATGATCACATTTTTGGATTTAGATTGAAGAAGTATATATCCTTTGATATCTTCAAAATATCCAATAAAAATACATTTTTCACTCTTAGATTCTAAGGCTTTATGTTTCTCATCTGGAATATGGGTCCATGCTTCACTTCCAAAAACACGAAAGTGACTTACATATGGTTTAATTAAGATCCATGCTTCTTCTGGAGTGATATTCTTTAAAACCTTTGTAGGAGTGTGATTTACTATGTAATTTGCACAGTTAACTGCTTTTTCCAAAAAATTAAGACTAAGTCCTTTAGATTGAAGCATACAAGTATCCATTTCCTTTAAGCATCCTTTCTTCCTTTCAGCTACACCATTTTGTTGTGGAGAATATGGAACAATATGTTGCAATTGAATTCCATGCTCGGTCCAAAAGTTGATGAATTTTTCATGAACATATTCTCCGCTATTATCATATCTTAGCTTAAGAATTTGATGTCCAGACCCAAGTTCGTGTAGAGAAATCATCAATGAAAGTGAAGAAATACTTGTAGCTAGAGAATGAATCAACTGGAAGTGGACCACATAAATCACTATGCACAAGCTGTAAAGAGGCTAAGGGGTACCAAGAGGCACGCTTTTCAAAACTATCCCGATGATGTTTTCCGAGTACACATCCAAAACAAACACCATGTCCACAAGATACCATTGGAAGATTTCTCACCATATTTTCTTTACATAGATTTTGAAGGGAGCAATAGTTTAAGTGACCGAATCACTCATGCCAAATTTTGCTCAATTCATCATTATGAGCAACAAATACCGAGGGAAGATTTTATGAACCAAAGTTGTTAAACTTAGACAACCTTGTAGAATCATCAACAATGCCATTAGCTAAAATTTGTCTAGGATCTCTTTGGTCCTTAATTATAACATCATGAGGTAAAAATTCAACGGTTTTACCTTCACCTGAATGAGTTATTTGATATACAGATAGAAGTTGATTGCAGGATAAGCTAGGAACACATAATACATCATTAAATTGACCACTGTCTAGATGAATAGTTCTAGTCCCTACAACACTAAGAGGTCTATCATCACCAACAAATATATTTTTGGTGTTACAACCATTTAAAGAAGAAAACATGGCTTTGTTTTTGGCCATGTGATAAGAAGCTCCAGAATCAATGAGCCACACATGAGAATGAGAAGAAGTAAATAAATTTAGTGCATAACCAGACCAAGATGCTTGACAACCACATGTAGAAACTGATATTTCTGAAGATGAAGTTGAAGTTGAAGAGTGCTCCAAATGGATGCTATGCTTCTTGATTGCTACTTCCAAGGCTTCCATATTCTTAAAACATTTGGATTCTAAGTGGTCATCACGATTACAAAAGTTGCAACGTCTATCAGTGTTCTTCCCTTTGTTTTTAGTTGCCTTATCATTTTGTTGAGTTGATTTTTCACTGTGAGACTGAAATTTCTTAGGACCCTTGTTTGGTTGAGGACGATATTCTTTAGGATACTATGATCTAAGTGGATGTGGGAAACCATCCTCCTGTTCCACTAGGAACCCCCACCATTGTCTCTTTCAGTTTTTCAGTTTCCTTAATTGTAGCACAATTTACTATTTTTGTTAGTTTTTTGGGTCCTAAACTTCCGAAGTCGTTTTTTGGGTCCTAAACTTCCGGAGTCGTTTTAAGGCCCTAAATGATGTTTTTTGGGAAAATTGGGGGCAACATGGGTCATTTCCCAATATTTTCCATTCAAAAGTTGTATTCCTATGATAGATCTTTCTAACGACATATTGTGTGCGTCAAACAGAGGTCGTATGCCAAAGTTACAACCTTGGGAAATTGATGTACCAATTTACCCAAACGGGGCCCATAGTTTTGGCGCTTCATCTCCTAGGGCTATGTTTTTGGATGTTTAGGGTTTTCCATTATTTCTCAATAATAAATAGGCCTTTGAGCCTCATTGTAACACAATTCAAAGGCATGTAGGCGTCACATATCTTCCTAGAGATAACCTTCCATCGCTCGAGCTAGTCTTATTTCCATTTTGTTTGTAAGCATACTTCAATATTTGATATTAATGAAATGAAGTGTTATTTTTGTTGCATCTCTGTATTTATGGTTATAACTAGAATTTGTTACATTCCTGTTTAAATACAAATCAGTGGTGTCAGAGCGGTCTGCTCTTTCTCTGTTTTTCTTTTCATGTCCCCAACGAGGTCAGGATATAAGGAGTTAAGGCTTGAACTCATCGCCTTTGCAAGAGAATCCTCACAAATCTCGATGAACTCCCATGGGGAGAGAAAATAAATATGAGGGAGTAGGATATCCTATAAAAATATTTCTGAGGGGGCCCTCGAGAAGAAAAGGAATGCGATGATGGATAACTTTGCCTGGATCCTTCAACGGTTGCCCACCAATGGTGTATCCACATCCAACAATCACTCTAGAGGCACCACTCCTTTTAAGGTACAATTAAACTTTAACATTCCCATATTTGAGGGCCAAATAGATGCAGGCATCATAGATAAATGGTTAAATTTGCTAGAAGGATATTTTTCTGTTCATGATTTTTCTAGCCAGGAAAATATTACTTTTTCTCTTCTCAAAGCCACTCCACACGTCAAGGACTTGTGGGAAACCTATTGTGAGTAGAAGGATGAAAGTATGCCTCACTATTTTCAATTGGACCCACATGGAACTCATTTTGGGATGCCATCAAGGAGCAATACTACCCTATCGAGAGATATGAATATAAATACATAAAGTGGACCATGCTGCGACAGGGCAGGGACCAAGACGTGCTTTATTTTACCAATATTTTTCATACCCTTCACACAAAGTTGGGTATCAAGGATTCTAAGAGGAATTTGTTACGCAAATACCGCAACTTCCTGCACTGGTCCATCTCGTATGAGATGGAGTTCCTGGACATCTCCTCATTTGACATGGCATACTGATACATTATCAAGATCGAGCAGAAGTTTAAACAAAAGAAGCCAAACTTTGGATATGCAAATCCAAAGCAAGAGAAAGGTTCCCCCAAACCGTAGAACCAAGGACAAAGCTAAGGTAGGGTGACCCAAGACAAACCATTAAATCCAAAAGAAAATAACACCATCACGAAGTGAAAGAAGGGCACATGAAAGTGGTGTGAGTTCCACAAGAGCGCCACTCACAACACAAGTGAGTGTTGGGCCAAGAAGTCATTGGTGCCGAGTTAAAGGCTTCATAATCAAATGCATGTTCTGACTATGAGTCAGAACCCAACAAGAGGAATGACAAAGGGAAGGATATTATTGATGCCGATCCCAACGTCTCTGTTGCCACCACCAAGATCTAAAAGAATGAGCCAGAAGATCCAGAGGAGGGGGAGCGTCTTTTCCACTGACAGATGTGGGTGAAGGGTTCACCGCTGCAATTCATTGGAAACAACGGGAGCCAAAATAACGTCATTTGAACAAAGGTCATGAAGCGGTTGGGCCTACCAACCATACCACACCTGCATCCATAAAGCATTGGGCGGCTTCACCAAGGATGAGATCTCTGAGTCAGCCAACAGTGTTGCCTTCCCTACAACATCAAGCCCTTCACGGATGAGGTATTCTGTGATGTTTCTCCTCTTGATCTTTGTGATGTATTATTAGGACAACCATACTTGTGGAAGTTACATGTTGTATATGAGTCTATACCTCGCTATGTGATTATTTATTTGGGTAATACATTATATAGGATACCTGAGGTAGCGCCACTGATGAGCCTCATCATTTGGTAATTATATGGGCCTTAATTCACCTCCTAGCTTAGTCAAACCAACTATTCTCACAACTTATTGCATACTTTTGATTATATTTTTTTTATGAGATGAGTTAGAGTTGGATATTTTGATTTGTGTTATAATGTGCATTTAATGTAGGATTAAAGGATAAAAGCAAGGAATTTTGGCAAAGACCTTGGTCAAAACTTGAATGGGATGAGGGAGAGGAATTATAGGAGGTAAATCCTTGATATTCTCTTTCCTAACCCTTTGGTTTTATCGAGCGACTCCATTTATCCTCGTTCCTATCCCTTTTTGAGGCAAGTCACTTAACGTACCTCTCCTTACGCGATCTCCCACCCGCTTCACTTACCCACGACTAACTTTTTCCTCTTCAAATACTTTACGCCTAACTAACTTAGAAATAAAGGGGCCTAGGTCGAGAGTGAATAATTATCAAACCCAAAAGTGGTCAAGGGGGTCATCATGCCTGCAAGAATGAAGCTTGCCCCCAGTTCATGATGATGGGTGGAAGGATCAAGTGCTATAGGTAGGTGAACATGATGCCACCTTCCATTAGCTCGAAGTGCAAAAAACCAAATCATGAGGACTAGAAGGCAGCCAAACAAGTGAAACACAAAGCACCAGTTTATCTCAAGTTTGGGAACCGGGCCTCCCTAATTTTAAGGAATTCATTGGAGACTTCATATGTATAAGTAGAGAGGCCTAGGACCTTAGTAGGATTCATATTTTTTATTGTAAAACTCTACTCTATTTTCGAGCTGCAAGACTTGTGACAATTTTTGATGTAATCCATTGTTTCGATAATAAGAATGAGTTTTGTTTTGAGCCAACACTGAGTTAACTCAAAGGTTTGAAGCTCTTGGATTAGGGCCCAACCCTAGCAGCCAAGGTTCCTCTTTATTGTACATGTATGCTAGCATAGTTTCATGGTTTAATTGTTCAGTTGCTTAAGTAGTTGCATTTCCATTTTAGCAGTATATAGTAGATTAGTTGTATTTTAGTTTGCTTCCATTTGTGCCTTCTTTCAATTAGCAGGTTAACACGGAGAAAAATATCACCATAAGGTTGTCAGCAGGTGTCTCGACCTCACCTCCTCCCTCTGGGACCATGGCTTGAGGAAGAGACCCTTCAGCGACCCCAAAAACACAGATTTCTAGTTCTAGCATGAGCTTTGGAGTTTGTTGTCTTGATTCAGTACTTGTTTCATTGCATTGTCATCTTTTTCTGTCACTCTCTTTCTGCAATAATATCTCACTCATGTTCTCCTTTCCTTCAGCAATTTCTTCATTCATAATATGGGCAATTGATTCATTGCTTTTCTAGTTTATGAGAATGTATCTTGTTGCATAGTTCTTGGAAGACACACACGTTTTAAGCATTGCAGGTGCTTCAGTAGGAGGTCTAGACTTCATCGCCAACATCCATCTTCCACATCATCCAACTCAACCATATCTTAGTCCACCATCACCCTCACTACTTTTTTGGTCCTTTTTTTATTGAAATTCCCCTAGACACATTGAATGAATCTAGCCATCTCTCCTTTTGGATATTGACTCCTGAGTGTTCCTAGACCTTCTAACACCCTATCCCACTCATCACACTCCTTTTCCAAGCTTCACAACACCTCCAACATCTCACAATTATCTCTCGGCTACATCCTGTAGGTTTCCAGTAATTCCTACAGGATCATCCTGTAGGTTTCTAGTACATCCTATAGGTTTTCTTGAAATGGCATGTTTTGAGGCTGAATTCATGGGGAACCTCTAGGAAGTCAAAAAAAGCCTCCTAGGACCCTTCCACACCATCCAAACACTCATAGACCTTCTAGCCATCCTTAACCACCTTCCATCCACCTGTCACATCCACAAGAACAATTAAATCGCATGCTTGATTTTACCAAAGAAAACCAAAAAAGTGAAAATAGATTTAGTTTAGTTTTCTTGCTTACACATTGGGATGGTTTGATGCTATTTACTTCTGTAACTTAGATAGCAGCATTAGGTTAGTGTTGATTCACAATTTTGCTTAGCATAGCTATTTAAATGGTTAATTAGGATATGGTGTGATTTAGCATTACATGTTGTTTTGTTCATTATTGCAGTAGAGTAGCTCTCCTAGAATAAATTTTCTCTTCTTCCATCAAAGAATCAAGCTTCTCCTAACTCTATAGAAGTCTGGCTTGGAACCCTTGGGGTATCTCACCGGATGAACGGTGACAATAGGCAGGACCTTCACTTTTACCTGTGCATGTAGCACTGCCACCTCCAAGTTTGTACAAACCTTAGGTTGATAAGTAAAGTTGGTAGCCCAGGAGTTGTAGCATCCTTGCTGCAATACTGGTGCTCATCACTTTTTGGCGCTGTTGCTGGGGAGGTGTCTAAGTAGAATGTGACCACTGCTTTCTTTTCTTCTATTTCTAGTCTCCAATTTTCTGCCATTGGTTTATTTATGCAAAAGTAATCTAGTAGTTTCCTTTCTTTCGTTTATCATTATCTGCTTTCCTTTCCATTCTGCAAGTAGAATTTAAATTCAGCAAGTAGTTTTTTCTGTCAAGTAGAATTTAAATTTTGCAAGTAGAATTTAAATTCTGCAAGTAGAATTTAAATTCATTAGTAGAATTTAAATTCAACAAGTAGTTTTTTCTGTCAATAGTTTTCATTCAATCAACAATTTCATTTCTGCAAAGTACTTTCCAACTTAAAAAATCTTATAAAATCCAACCCAAAAACATTTCCTTTCATGCCTCGTAGGAATAGGGACCATTTAGGTAAATTCTTGCTAAATACCCCCACTACATCCAACAACCAACCTTCTCTCTTCTTCGGTGGTTGTGAACTGGAGGAACCTTTAGGTGAGTAACCTGACATATTTGAAGAACCTATAGGGGAAGATGAAGAAGAGGAACCCATTCCTACTGAACTAATGGCTGAAAACCAAAATGACAGAGGGAATAGATAGAGAGTTGAGGGTGCCTTCCCCATAAGGGAAACCAATGGGGACACCAAGATGAAGAATATAAGCCCCTCTGCCCTGCATCATTCCCATGGCTTGACCATAGAGGACCCCAACACTTTCCTATTTGAGTTTGTTGTTATATATCGAACCTATGACTATACAGATGATGAGAAAAAGTTAAAACTGTTTCCATCTACCCTCAAGGATGCAGCATTGCACTGGTTCATGGGTTTACCTGGAGATAGCATCACAACTTGGGCTCAGATGTAACAGGATTTTAACAACAAATATTGGGACTATTGTAGGTGAAATGATACTAAAGAAGAAATTTTCAGGATGATCATGGGCCAGGATGAATCCTTAGAAGACTACGAAGAAATATTCCAACTTAGTTGAAAAAGGACCAGGTGCACACTTGACCCCGAGTCACTAAGTTGGACCTGCTCAAAGGAGTAAGGGAATATCTTCTGGATACCTTACATCTATTAGAAAGAGGATATATCCAACAATTACCCTATGAGGATATCAATATTGTCTTTCGAAACCATTCTAGGGCAGCCAGGCAAAAGGGTAGGAGTAGTTAACCTATGGCCAGCACATCATCTTCTAACTCATCCATCAAGGGTGAAATTGGAAATATGTTGGAATATTTCAAAAGTGAGATGTTGCAAACCCTTTCCTTGCAATTAGACATCATGGATATCAAAAGGAAGCAATAGGAAGCAGAGAGAGCCTTGACCATCTTTTTGTTTACGGGAAAACTAGTGTCCATTCAGAGCTGCTAGTCCCACTAAGAGGGGTAGCTATCTTAGAAACAAACAAAATAAAGCAACTTGTGTTTTCCTTTATGAGAGATAGATGAGAGAGAAGTATAGAGTACCAACCTCAGTCTTTCGCTTGGTTCCTTGCTTGTTTCCTCTCTCCCTTGATAGAGCTTTCGCCACTCCCTTCTCACTTGTCCCACTTCAAAGAACACCTGTAGAGTCAAAGCAGCGAAATACCATCAAAGCATAGAGATATATAACCATAAAAATATAGGATTAGATGTACATTAACCATACACATGCATAAATAAACACAAGATTCAGAGATATACAAGCATATGGAGGAAAACTCAAATAGCTTTATTGATAGAAGTAGTAGAAGAGAGGATTACAACCCGTTTGTCTGATCCAGCGCCATCCTCCTAGCATGAAAACACTCTTCACCTCATGAAAAGACTAGATCACCCAACAATATAATGATTTATAGAGAAACCAATAGCAATTCCTTACAAAATACAAAATTCCAGCCCTCTGGATCTCTAGGATGAGGGATCCATATATAGATATTTGCAGGGGGGTGAGTCATCTTCTGGGATTTTGATTAGTGTCATTTCTCTGATAGTTCTTGGTTCCACTTGGAGATTTCATGATCTCTTACTCATCCCTGGGCAAATTCAGAGAGGCAAGTGTCAAATGAGCAATTTCTAGAAGATTCTTTAGGTTTCCACCTAGCAAACTGCCTCTGTAATTTGTCTGCTCTCACTCATCGCACCCTACAGAAGGGCTTTTCAGTATGCATCGCACCCTTTGTGTGTAACAGGTGAGATGCATCACACCCTCAGCATGGAGCAGTCTGTATGATCTAGTTTTGACTAGTTTTGAGCAGTTTTTCAGGGAGAACTTCTGGGAAATGATGTAATCAGTTGACCTTGTTCCTTTAGGGTATGAAACAACACTTTTAGGGGTTTAGAAGCCCTTGTTTTATGGACATATGTGATTGGGGTTGTAATGCCCAAATATGTCTATAACACTTGTGTCTTAGAAGCACCAGGAGACATCCCAAGAATGAATGTCCATTGAACTGTATCGAAATTTGCTCGGTCTGTGAAGAAAACCACTCCACAGAATAGTGCCCTTCTCTTAACCAGACTCTAAGCTTTATATCAAGGTGATGAAGGGGTCACTGAGCAGTTTTTCTACATCAACCAAAGGAGACCTTCTGGGCGTAGACCATACCAACAGGGTATGCAAGGGACATCCCATGCATGTTACAACCCCAACCAAACCACGACTATACCTTCTTGGGGACCCCCTACTCATTCATTCTCGTCTACACCCCCTCCTTGGTCCTATGCATCTTAGTATCATTCTCAGCCAACCAGCCAGTCATTTCAACCTTACGCTCTGCCACAACCTCAGTGGAGTCCACCACTCCAAGGGTGGAGGACCCAATAGAACAATGCTCCAGCTCTATTGCCTCCACCACCTACCTAACCAAAACTCCTACACTCTACTCCACCCAAGCAACCCAAGATGCTTGCCCAGTCAAATCCGAACCCAAACAATAGGCAGGCTCAACAAGTATACAATGGAGAGACATCATACCCAACTTATGTTGTAGAAATCTAAGAGATCGATCTAAGATCTAGGAGAATTCTCTCGGATAACCAACTTCCCTCTCCACATAGGGAGGTTGAGGAAGAAAGAGAGGAAGTCAACCTTAAAGTAAATCCACCCTTTCCTGAGAGATTATCCCAACCACTCCAACCTACCCCAGAAGAAACTGAACTTCTGAGAGAATTGAAAAATCTATGTGTAAATATCCCCCTTCTCCAAGCAATAAAAGATGTCCCCATTTACAATAAGTTAATTAAGGAGAAGTGCTTCAAGCATCCAGGAAGAACAAAAAGGGATGCCCCTACCATTAATGTCATTGGGCAACTGCCTGACTTAATGCTGGGGCAGGTAATATGTTCGAAATATTTGGACCCTAGAAGCCCTGTAGTAGATGTGCACATCAATGGCACCATCGTCCCACGCACTCTGATCAATCTTGGGGCTACCATTAATGTGATGACCAAGGACACCATGCTCAAGCTCAACCTCCAAGGGTCATTGAGGAAGACCAAAATAGTTATGCAACTTGCAGACCGTTCCACAGTCACCCTTGAGGGAATTGTGGAGAATGTAATGGTCTCCATTGACTCCTAGGAGTACCTTGTAGATTTGCTAGTTCTCCAGCCTAAGGCTAAGCTTACTGGTTACCCTCTCATCCTTGGGAGGCCATGGGTGGCCATAGCCGATGCTTACATTAGCTACAGAGCTGGGAATATGACCATCAAGAACGGGCATATGTCTAAACAATAGTCTTATACCCTCTTGCTCAACCTTCTCTAGAGCATAATTTACCTTTATGGTTGGAGGAGGAGGAAGAAGATGAGGTTTATTCCACCCAACTTTATGCTTTGGAAGCAACCATAGGAGGAGGACAACAAGAAGAGGATGACTTAATTGAACACCTGCTCCAGTATCCAACTTCTGGATCATTATCATTAGAAGAAGAAGTAAGGGAAACCTAGAAAAATCATCCAATTGACTTATGCTTGGCCAATTCCAACCCACTCTGTGTCAAAACCATAGAATTTGACCCAAAGAAAACCTTGAGAATTAATCCATCTCTTTTTTCTCTTTAAGAGGAAAAGCTATGAAACATGTTGAGAGAAAACCTAGAAGCCTTCGCTTGGAGTTACAAGGAAATGAAGGGAGTACACCCCTCATTGTGTACTCACCACATATACATCAAAGAAGGTTTAAAGTTGGTCTAACAACCACAAAGGAGGATGAATCCAACTCTTAAAGATATAGTCAAAGAAGAACTGCAAAAACTGCTAAATGCAAGATTCATTTACCCTATCTCTGACAGTGAGTGGGTCTCTCCTTTAGTGCTAGTTACCAAGAAAAATGGTAAGTGGAGAATTTATGTCGATTACAGCGAGTTGAAAAAAGCCACAAAGAAGGATCATTTCCCCCTACCCTTCATTGACCAAATGCTGGATGGCATGGTAGGGAAGAAGTTTTTTTCTTTCCTAGATGGATTCAGTGGGTACAACCAAATCCAAATCTACCCAGAAGACCAGGATAAGACCACATTCACCTGTCCTTGGGGTACTTTTGCCTATAGGGTCCTTCCTTTTGGTCTATGCAATGCTCCTGCCACTTTCCAGAGAGCAGTTTTGAGTATTTTCATCGAATTAGTACATGATGCGGTGGAAATTTATATGGATGATTTTACACCTTATGGCTGTGATTTTCAAGAAGCCTTGACAAACCTAGGCAAAGTATTGCAAAAATGCATTGAAATGAACCTGTCTCTCAGTCCAAAAAATGTGAGTCTTAATGATTGAAGGGACCGTGCTAGGTCATTCAATATCTCAACAAGGACTGTAGGTGGACCCGAACAAAATATCAATCATCCAAAGGGTCCCACCTGCTCAAAAGCAGAGAGATGTCAAGAGTTTCTTAGGGTTAGCTGGATACTACCGAAGGTTCATAAAGGACTTTAGCAAGTTGGACTCTCCTTTATTTGGGTTGTTGGCCAAGAATTCTGAGTTTATATGGTCAAAAAGTTGTCAAGAGGCCTTAGACATTCTAAAGGGTAAGTTAACCACTGCACCAATTCTCCGAGGCCCAAACTGGGCCCTCCCCTTTCATATTCATGTTGATGCCTCACACACAGCCATAGGAGCAACCTTAGGTCAGGTAAAGGGGAAATTGCCCTATGCCATCTATTTTATCAGTAAGAACCTGTCAAAGGCTGAGATAAATTATACTGTGACAGAAAAGGAACTCCTGGCTGTTGTGCATTCATTAAAAAAATTTAGGCATTACATTACAGGCTATCAAACATTTGTGCATACTGACCATACTGCAATAAAAATATTTAAGGAACAAACCAGATGTGAATGATAGAATTATAAGATGGTTTCTTTTATTACTACAGTTTGATCTAACCATGTTGATAAGATTGGTAAGGAAAATGTTTTTGCAGACTTTCTATCTAGGATGAATCTTCCTGCAGGTGAAGAAGGAATGGTGGATGACCAGTTATCAGATGAGCACTTGTTTTCTATTTCAGTTCTCTCTCCATGGTTTGCTGATATAGAGAGCTATTTGGTATCAACACAATTCCCACCAAACTTACCCTGCAAAGAAAAGAGCAAGATAGTCAGCAAAAGTGACCCCTTCACGTGGATTGGGGGCAATATTTTCAAACTTGGCCCAGATCAAATATTGAGAAGGTGTGTAAGGGAAGAGGTAGTTTTTGACATCCTTCTGACCTGTCATGATGGGCCTTGTGGAGGTCACTTTGCAGCAAAGAGGACAACATTCAAAGTGTTACAAGTAGGCTATTATTGGCCCACTCTTCATTAGGATGTGAAAAAGTACATTAATCAATGTGATCAGTGCAAGAGGATGGGAAAGCCCACTCCAAGAGATGAAATGCCCCTACAACCTCAAGTGACTTTCAAGCCATTTGACAAGTGGGGCATGGAATTCATTGGGCCTATCAACCCTTCTTCAAAGCAAAAAAAATACATTATTGTGTGCATTGATTATTTGACCAAGTGGAATGAAACCAAGGAAATTAAGGTAGCAACAAAAGAGAAGGTATTCTATAAATTTGGGTACCCTAGAGAGCTAGTCACAGACCAAGGAAACCAATTTACCTCCAACATGATTGAAGAACTACTCAGCCATCACAAAATAAATCATAGGACCTCCACTCCTTATCATCCACAAGCTAATGGGCAAGTGGAGGTGACCAACAGGGCACTGGAAAGCATCTTAACCAAGATACTGAGCAACAACAAAAATGATTGGGTAGAGAGGCTAGTTGAGGTCACATGGGCCTATAATACAACATGGAAGACCACCACTGGATTTACACCCTATGAGCTGGTCTATGGAAAAAAGTCTTTGCTATCCATTGAGTTTGAATATAACGCATTGAGGATGGCAACCCAACTAGAATTGGCTCTCAGTCATGCACAGAAAGAAAGATTGTTACAATTGAATGGCTTTGATGAATTCAGAATGTAGGCCCTCCTACATACAGAGATAGTTCCGCTTCAGAGGAAGATCTGGCATGATAAACATATTAAGGAGAAGCAATTTCAAGAGGGCGATTGAGCATTGTTATATGATTTTAGGTATAAAGACTTCAAGGGAAAGCTAAGGACAGGATGGCTCAGACCTTATGTGGTGGAAAGATGCCATGATAATGGTTCAGTGTAAATCAAAACTATAGATGAAGAATCCAGTCCATTGCTTGTTAATGGGCACCGATTGAAAATGTAAAAGAGGCCTTTATCAAAGCAGGTTCATTGACAATATCAATAAAACGGTGATGATGGTGGAGCAATTTCTAACTCATCCCTCATTAGGTCACTAAGAAAAAAGAAAAAAGAATAAGGACTCAGGGGAAAACCTCCATGAGGCTCCTCAGTCCCATCTTTGGGTTAAAAACCTTGTGAGGCGGCCCAAGGATGAGAAAAAATAGAAAGAAGAATAAGAAGATACCTAGGTGAAAACCTTCCTTGAGGTGGTCAGGGAAAACATCTAGGGTGAAAACCTCTCTAAGGCAGCCTAGGTGTTTGTCAGAAAAAAAAAAAGAGGGAGAAAAAGATATAATTGTTATTTGCAGGTGGGCTAGAAAGACAGTCAAGGAGAAAAAAGAGGATCCAAAGGGAACCCTGCCTCACACCTATCCATCTCCTCCACTCCTTACCATGCATCCCTCCATCATTTCTATCGTTTGTTCACTCCATTTCTTCAATTTAGGTGAAGACTGTGTTTTCTACAGGATTCCCTGTATTCCTATAGGATCTCCAGAAAACCTACATTATGACGCTGTAGGAATTACAACGGCTCGAAAACCTATAGGAAGTAATCCGAGGATGAATGGTAGGGTTGGTAGGTCCCTAAAATTCATCCTAGACATGATCTAACACCTCACCTCATCCATTATCATCATCCCTGTAATCACCATCCAAAACAAAAAGAGATCAGTTTCTACCAATTATGAAAAAAAGAAGAAGGAAAAACAGACAAGAGTAAGAGCATTACCTCAATGTCCCTTGCTCCACACACACTCCTACTCCCTTTTTCCATCCATTACACCATCCTCATAGCCCCAACCAGCAACATGATTAATAAATTCTAAGGGAGAAGAAGCTACACGACATCCAGTAGGAAATCATGTAGTAGCCTATCCCACAAAATGTTAATCATCAGCTACAGGTCTTCACTAGGATGATTTAGGAGCTCCATAGCAGTAACAACATCATATATTCAGTCACAAAGACCTACAAAAGCCAAGAAACCATCGGCAGACAACAAGAGGAGAAAGAAGAATGACCATACAAAAAATAAACAAGGCAACGCCTCTCATCTTCGACAACTGCAGCATGGCATTGAGACCACAGGTAAGTATCCCGCTCACTCACTCATATGCATCATTTGATAAAAATTTGTAAGGGTTACGAGATAGTTGGTTTATAAGTGAAAAGGTGGCCAGTTAACTTGGCCACCTTCGTTCAGTCATCACATGCAAAACCGAGTGTCCTCTCACATGTGGTTGCAGTCAACTCAAAGACAGAGGAGGAGTAGGACAAGAGGTGGTTAACTACGAATCTACGAGGTGGGAGCTGATTACGAGGAGAGGAAATGATGAGGTGGTAGTGGGGACCAACGGTCCAAAAATGGCAATGTACCTCTGCTGCTAGCACAACACCTCACCCTAAAACACCATAAAGGGAAATAAAACATTGTTTGCATGCATTCATGCATTCCACCTTCTCGAAAGTCCCTCACTCAAGCCACTCTCATAACTCTAGCCACCCACCGGAAGTAAGGATCCATCATTTTGCAAGAGAATTTCTATAGGAGCATGCACAGGAATTCCTACAGGAACAGTCTACAGGATATAGTCTACTGGAGCAGTCTACAGGATACACAGAGGAAGTCTACAGGATAGAAGAGAAGAGTTCAAGAGGGGATATCACGGGAATTGTCCACTGCCACTATTCTAAGGAGGTAGGATCTAAAAATCCATGCCCATTTATAAGAAAATTAACTAGAAATGCTCTAAAATCTAGTGGAGTTAGCAACTGTAGGAGGTGAATTACATACACAATAAACTTTGTTTTCCTCCTGAATTTAAAAATTTTGTGTACAACTCTCATTTTATCCTCAAGCCTCACAAGCAAGATGACAAGAGGGTTTAATAGGAGAGAACCCACAAACACTGTGAGGATACAAGGGGTTTTTCAAAAAATTCACAGGGTATGATGATGAGGTGGCTCAAGAATTTGCTCATTCCCTCACTCCACACAACAAAATCCATGCCACTATTATAGTTAGAGGGCTCACTATAGATCTCGCCTGAGAGCTCATCAGTAGGGTCACAACACTTCCCCTAGGAATTCCATGGAGAAAAGAAGACAAAGCAGACAGTTAGGTGGCAAAAAGGAAATTCTTTTTAGAAAGTGAAGAACCCACAGAGGATAAAAATGGAGTAAGGAGGGACAGTCTGCCGTACCCATGGAGTGAGGTAGGCTACCAAATCATCAAATATATCTCATGTGAGGGTAGATACGATGTTGTTTATGGCTACCACTTTAGGATCCTTGAAGAATTAATATTTGAGGTAGAGACACCAGTTCACCAAAGACTCAACATACCCTTTTCTTAATGCAATCACTCACAAACTCCAACAACAAAGCAAATGAAGGGAATTCCCAACAATTTACTCACCATGGGTTGATCAGGATCCTCATTGAGAATGCCCTCCAAAACCTTAGGATCACTATAACATGGTCAGTCTTCAGAGACTTGCCAGTAGAGGATGACATCAAAACCCTCACCTATGATGTTAGTCCTTCTGTTAGTGAGGAGGAGGAAAAATAAGAAGAAGAAGATACAAAGTTAGATAAGGATGAGATGGATGATGAAGAAGAATCTGATAGAGAAGAACATGATGAAGCAGAAGAAGAAGATGGAGAAGAGAAGGAGGATCATGATGAAACAGAGGAGGAAGCTAAGGAAGAAACTGATGGAGATGAGGAAGAACAACAAGTGGAAGAAGATCAAAAAAGAGAGAGGAAGAAGGCATTGAAATAGAAGGGGAAGAACACAAGGAGGAGTCACCTAGGGTGTCTCCAGAGGCTACTGAGAGGGAGGTAGAAACTTCCCTCACTACCCTCAACACCCCAGTCAAGCAAAAAGGGAAAATAAGGAGGCAAACCCCTCTATATTTCAGAACAAGAAAGAGGACAAGAATCAAACAAGGGAAGCCACAAATATCAACAAAAATTCCTATTGAGATTGAAGATTCCCCTACACCAAGAGATAAAATGCCTTCCCCTAAGTAACCAGTCACCTATTTAATGAGGCCTAGTACTAGATCAACTTCCTTAAAAGGTAAGGCCATCCTATAGGGTCCACAACAAAACCTAGAGGATGCAAAAATAGTCCTACAAGATACTCTACAAAAACTACAGGAAGCATAGAAATTGGAAAGCAAGGTAGGGGAGCAGCAAGAAATAAAAGAGGAAGACCCTGAAATAAAGGAACCAAGTCCCCAACCTAACCTAGGTTCCTACTACTGGTTTATTGAAGGAGGCAGAGTGATACCTCAAAAATCTGCCATCCCATTGTTTTTCGAACTTGAGAAGGAGAGGGCCAGAACGCATCGATGGATGCAAATTCCCAAGTCAAAAGGGGTGGAAGACATTGGGCACATGGAAGAGAAGCTCAATGAAATGGGCAAAGAGCTAAGTGGCTTAAGGGACAAAGAAGAAATAATGAGAGATCAACTTGAGAGGGAAAATGCATGGCTGAGGGGAAAACTACAGGAAAGGGAGAACCAACTAGCATGTATGGCCAACCTCTCCTTGGAGGCCATCCAGTGTAGCATTCCACCTAAATCCTATGCCCTTTACCTCAAAGAACAATGGTTGTAGTTTCAGATTAAAACACTAGCACAAAGGGGCACCATGCCATTTCAGGACTACAGGTAATTTATTGATCGTTATGATCAAAGTACACTAGAGGATAGGGCCAAGATGGCTGAGTTTTACTTGCACAACATGGCCCTCACAGACACGAATGTTTGGGACCCTAATACCAAGCTAGGAGATGTAAAATTAATGCCTTTGGCATCATGGATGAACCATGAGGAGTTGAGGCTGCAGAGATGAAAAGAATATTGGCCAGAGAGAAAAATGAACCTCTTTTCATCAAAGTTGAACAATCAAATCCCATGGCCCTAATCAACACCCATAATCTGATTGCAAATGATCCTCAACTGGCACCTAGATATCTTTCTACCCAAGAGCAAGCAATTTCACATTTTGAGGATATGTTTAGGCTACTAGGAGATGATAGTATACATGCCTACCTAAGGAGATGGAACACACTGCCACACAGCTTGAAAATTAGAGAATACCACTCCCCTCAAAGGTTGAGAGAGGCACTCAACATGAAACCTATGTATAAGGAATCAATGCAAAGGTTGAAGGTCAATTGGATAGGCCTAAAAGTCAGTCCACCACTACTCCTAGGGATGCTAGAAGGGAGAAAAGAAGAAGAGGAAATGAGGAAGTGGGAAGAAGTAGAAAAGAAAGCAGGCTTCTATAAATAAGAATAAGAGACCACAACAGAGGCATGGGATGTCAAAGAGGCTATCAGAGCCATGAAAGACATGGACATTGATTAAGTTGCTTAGAGGATGAGCAACAATTTCAGAAGGGGGTGATGATGAGCCTCATCATTGGGTAATTATATGGGCCTTAGTTCACCTCCTATCTTAGTCAAACCAACTATTCTCACAACTTATTCATACTTTTGATTATATTTTGTTTATGAGATGAGTTAGAGTTG
>APFE030616048.1:132310-143924 GCA_000404065.3 Pinus taeda | reverse complement strand
GTGGATACAGTCATGAAAGATCACAGGGACATATTCTCTTCACCCACAGGGGTATCATTGCACTGTCAGGTCAAGCATTAGTTCGATCTGACTCCCGAAGAACCTTTACACAATGGGCCAATATATTTCCGCTCCATTATGGAAAATTCCAGTTACAAGAAGCAACATGATCAACATCGGGTGCCACACAAGTTTTAGGTGGGCGACAAATTTTTGTTTCATTTGCATAAATAACGCCTTACTAGAGGCCATCAGAAGCTCATACCACTCCGATATGGTCCTTAAACCATTACCAAGGTTGTTGGAGAGAATGATTTAGAGCGCAACATTCCCCCATTCCTTGGCTTACACCCAGTGTTCAATGTGGATTGCCTTCGACCATACTTCCCACCATTACTAGAAAAATTAGACATTGCAGAACAACTCACAACAACTGAGTTAAATCCAAACTGCATAGAATAGGCCACAACTGATCAAATTATGGACACACAGGTTAAGAAAATCTAAAATTAAAGGATCCAACTATATCTAGTTTTCAAAGCAGGACAACTCCTTCATCAGGGCAAGTGGCTCGCAAGGGACCAAATTCAATCGAAATTTCCTCATCTCATGGAGGAACTCAATGAAATGAGGACCATTAATCCGTAAGGGGGAGGATTAATCCAGGTGGATGTGGGAATCCATCCGCCTATTCCAATTGGACCCCCCACCATTGTCTCTTTCAGTTTTTTAGTTTCCTTAATTGTAGCACAATTTACTATTTTTGGCAAGTTTTTGGGTCCTAAAATTTCGGAGCCATTTTGAGGCCCTAAACGATTTTTTTGGGACAATTGGGGCCAAAATGGATCATTAACTAATGATGGCCTCTCAAAAGTTGTAGTCGTCAAATATATATTTCTAGCGAGGTATTGTGCGTGTCAAACAGAGATCGTATGCCAAAGTTACGACCCCGGGAAGTTAATTTACCAATTTAACCAAATGAGGCCCATATTTTTGGCGCTTCATCTCCTAGGGTTAGGTTTTTAGATGTTTAGGATTTTCCATTGTTTCTCAATAATAAATAGGCTTTCATGCCTCATTGTAACACAATTCAAAGGCATGTAGCCACCACATCTCTTCTCAGAAATAAGCTACCATCGCCCGAGCTAGTCTTATTTCCATTTTGTTTGTAAGCATACTTCAATATTTGATATTAATGAAATGGAGTGTTATTTCTACTGCATCTCTGTATTTATGGTTATATCTATAATTTGTTGCGTTCCTGTTTAAATCCAGATCATACTGCTTCTTAGGATTCTTTAACCTTGCTTGCTACTGGGTTGTTAAGGCTTTCTTAGAAGAGTTTCCAGTATTGAGAAGACCAAGATGTAAGAGTTTTTCTTGTTCTCTTATTAAAGAATCACAAAATTCATCAAAAGAGGGGGACTTGTAGACTTCTCCTTGAGAAATAAAAGCTTCTATAATAGAATGGAAAGTGGAAACAAACACAGAGTAGGTTGATCCTAACTTAGTAAGAATTTAATAGATAAGGCTATCATATTCTTTCTTAACCTTAACACCTTCCAGGAGAAGTTTAAGGGACTTGGACTTGGACAAAAAATATCCAGTGGAAGAAAAATTATTGGGGTCCAACGTAAGAAACTCATTTTTGAGTTGATGGGCTTTAATTTCATTTTTAATTCCAAAAACTTTATTGAGATTTTTCATTGCTTCATCGAGGGTATCAATTTGTGCGATAAAGAATACAAGGTCTGGAGAAATAAAAATCCCTATCAACCCACGTGCTTGATCTAGCTTATTTTCCCATTTGGCTTGCTTATCTTTATCTTGAGGTTTAGACTCTTGGCCTGAGGCTATTCTATAAAGACCTTTACTTTTAAGTAAATCCACCATGTAGGATAACCATTGGAAGTAGTTAGTGATGTCGAGAATAACTAGGCATGGAATTTCCATTTTAAAAGAAATTGAATCTATATGTGTTGAAACTAAGTGTTCCAATGGAAATATATCAAAAAATAAGGTCGATTAAAAAAAATGGCTCCGAAAACATCTTCTGAATAAAGAAGTTTTGGATTTTTGAAGAAAAGTTGTTGAAGATGCCAATGAACCACGTGAATGTTGGGAAGTTGATGATAATGTTATATTTCAAAAGAAATTCACCCCTTTCCAAACTTAATCTAATTAGCTCACTTAAAAAAAATATTACTCTATGTGACCTACTTTTATAAATAAGTGAAAGTCACTTTTACAATGATACTTTGTGAACTATCCACTGAATTGTAACTTAAATAAAAGATAAAGTGACTTTAGAATGGAGCCGTCTACTGAGGCGGAGTAATTTCCCAGATGGCCAAAAGTGGCCGGAATTCGGGAAATTATTTTTCAAAAAATCTTGTAGAGGCAGTGTTTGAATTGTGTTTTTGATGATGGAAATGGATTCAACACCATCAAAAACGTCTAGGACACCTAAAATTTCGAATTTTAACAACTATAACTTGGATTTACAAAATCCTTTCCGGATTTTCTCTAAATATGACCGTAATTTCCATAACTTTCCGGGCAATTCCTTCGGCTAGTTAGACTACGGCCTTTAGAATTATAAGTGACTCACTTTTTATAATGGGTGAGAACACTTTTACATAAAGTAACTTTAAAATATAAGTTACATGTGCTTTTTGAAAAAGTAACTCAACATAAAGAAAAACTTGAACCCAAGACCTCTATTCTCATAAAGTAACTTTAGACGAAGTGAGGTAGTTTGATATGTTAATAATTTATGGAAATGAGAAAGAGTTTTATTTTTTTCACTGAAGCTTTGGGGTGTGTGCTTACTTGAAAAACCCCCATTTTGCCTACAAAATTAAGAAACAACCACACAAACCAAATGAATAAGTAAAAGTGTCCAAGCCTTACAGCTTAAAGTTAGATTTGGTCGGAAACTAGATATTTTCCTCAATGTTTCTGATTTTCCAAGATCACACAAAGGCGCGGCGGAAAATAACATACACATGAGAAAACTCATTTCTTTTTGTTTCTGGTTTGCCCAGATTGCACAGAGTTGCAAGGAAAAGAGCATAAGAAGAATGAAATCTATAGATCTAGTAATAAAACAATTTATAGATGACTATAAACCAAAATAAACAGAGAGATAAATAGCTATAATTGCAAATAAAGATTGTATACCTCCAGATCTTAAAAATGACATAGCTAGGGCTACCAGAAACCTTTTTGCGTGAAACGAAATAGGTTCCTCATTGGAACATATGCTCCTAACACAATAGATCAGTCATCATAGACCGAAAGTGGTCAGAAACAGTAGATCCAGGAAACGACAGTCTGATGTAGTTGTACCAGCTTCGGATTTGGATCACCAATAGATAGATACAACACTAAATGACACCACTCACAAATAGATCACAGATTAGTACACTAGTATTCTTGACATAGTTAAAACCCTTAAAGAAGGAAAAAGTCCACAACTTGAGCCAATGCGTGCACTTCAGACAATTTATTAGGTTAAAACAAAGAAAATTTACATAAGTTTCTCTCATGAACGGTCACCTAACATATGAACCTTCATGCTCTTTACATAGAGATCATGGACCAATCGCATGTAAAGCCACATATAAAGTGTTGGTAATACCAAGGAGAGAATGAATTGTCAAATCACTTCATAACTAGAACACATCGTGACTGTCGTATTGTAAGTTACAAAAATTATATACTAAAGAAACACACTTTACCTAACCATACACTAGACCAAGTTATACTTAATTATTTACTATGTGTCGTAATATCCTAACACTTGTCATTCGTATCATTAAAAAATTGTTCATTTATGTGATGTAAAAGGAGGTTTAACCCTTAAAGAGACTTATTTTCAATTTTTTGATCTATCTTTGCTTCTATTTTTGTGATATGGTTAAATAAAATTTGGAGCTCTAGATCCTAGTGTTTTGCTGCATTAATCGAGCCATCTCGGAATTTTCGTTGTATTTTTTTTTTATGAGGTTTCAAAATACAAAATTTTTATCACGCGTATTTTAAATCTTTTTAAACATCATGTAAAAATTTTAGAGTTTGTTTCACTATATTGTTCGGAGATATGAGCGAACTAAGTTAGGATTTCTGCATGCTCTAGAATTCATTATAAAACAAGTGTTTTGAGAAAAAAGTCATAAATTTCTCTTCATGAGTTGGATTTGAATTTAAGAAAAAGTGACCAAATGGAGCCGTCTACTGAGGCGGAGTAATTGCCCAGATGGCCAAAAGTGGCCGGAATTCGGGAAATTATTTTTCAAAAAATCTTGTAGAGGCAGTGTTTGAATTGTGTTTTTGATGATGGAAATGGATTCAACACCATCAAAAACGTCTAGGACACCTAAAATTTCGAATTTTAACAACTATAACTTGGATTTACAAAATCCTTGCCGGATTTTCTCTAAATATGACCGGAATTTCCATAACTTTCCGGGCAATTCCTTCGGCTAGTTAGACTACGGCCTTTAGAATTATAAGTGACTCACTTTTTATAATGGGTGAGAACACTTTTACATAAAGTAACTTTAAAATATAAGTTACATGTGCTTTTTGAAAAATTAACTCAACATAAAGAAAAACTTGAACCCAAGACCTCTATTCTCATAAAGTAACTTTAGACGAAGTGAGGTAGTTTGATATGTTAATAATTTATGGAAATGAGAAAGAGTTTTATTTTTTTCACTGAAGCTTTGGGGTGTGTGCTTACTTGAAAACCCCCCTTTTTCCTACAAAATTAAGAAACAACCACACAAACCAAATGAATAAGTAAAAGTGTCCAAGCCTTACAACTTAAAGTTAGATTTGGTCGGAAACTAGATATTTTCCTCAATGTTTCTGATTTTCCAAGATCACACAAAGGCGCGGCGGAAAATAACATACACATGAGAAAACTCATTTCTTTTTGTTTCTGGTTTGCCCAGATTGCACAAAGTTGCAAGGAAAAGAGCATAAGAAGAATGAAATATATAGATCTAGTAATAAAACAATTTATAGATGACTATAAACCAAAATTAACAGAGAGATAAATAGCTGTAATTGCAAATAAAGATTGTATACCTCCAGATCTTAAAAATGACATAGCTAGGGCTACCATAAACCTTTTTGCGTGAAACGAAATAGGTTCCTCATTGGAACATATGCTCCTAACACAATAGATCAGTCATCATAGACCGAAAGTGGTCAGAAACAGTAGATCCAGGAAACGACAGTCTGATGTAGTTGTACCAGCTTCGGATTTGGATCACCAATAGATAGATACAACACTAAATGACACCACTCACAAATAGATCACAGATTAGTACACTAGTATTCTTGACATGGTTAAAACCCTTAAAGAAGGAAAAAGTCCACAACTTGAGCCAATGCGTGCACTTCAGACAATTTATTAGGTTAAAACAAAGAAAATTTACATAAGTTTCTCTCATGAACGGTCACCTAACATATGAACCTTCATGCTCTTTACATAGAGATCATGGACCAATCGCGTGTAAAGCCACATATAAAGTGTTGGTAATACCAAGGAGAGAATGAATTGTCAAATCACTTCATAACTAGAACACATCGTGACTGTCGTATTGTAAGTTACAAAAAGTATATACTAAAGAAACACACTTTACCTAACTATACACTAGACCAAGTTATACTTAATTATTTACTATGTGTCAGAATATCCTAACACTTGTCATTCGTATCATTAAAAAATTGTTCATTTATGTGATGTAAAAGGAGGTTTAACCCTTAAAGAGACTTATTTTCAATTTGTTGATCTATCTTTGCTTCTATTTTTGTGATATGGTTAAATAAAATTTGGAGCTCTAGATCCTAGTGTTTTGCTGCATTAATCGAGCCATCTCGGAATTTTCGTTGTAATTTTTTTTTTTATGAGGTTTCAAAATACAAAATTTTTATCACGCGTATTTTAAATCTTTTTAAACATCATGTAAAAATTTTAGAGTTTGTTTCACTATATTTTTCGGAGATATGAGCGAACTAAGTTAGGATTTCTGCATGCTCTAGAATTCATTATAAAACAAGTGTTTCGAGAAAAAAGTCATAAATTTCTCTTCATGAGTTGGATTTGAATTTAAGAAAAAGTGACCGAAATAATGGAATTTAGTTTCTTGTGTATAATTTTCAGGGATGAAGGTCTAAATAGTGACACATGGCATCCCGTACAAGTTTTCTCTACTAAACCAGTCCATAATCAGGTCATTGTGGGATATTTGTCATAATTTTATCTTGAAGAATCCAATCTTGTTCTGACTCATGGATTTGAAAAGAAGACACAAAGGGATATCACAAGATGGAATTTTAGACCTTGGAGAGCCAAAATTATAGAGAGAAAATAGTTTCAATATCAAGCTCCTCAACGCAAGAAAAATGTGCTTATTTTTTGAATTTGCATAACTTTTGTTTGAAATATTAGTTTGAAGTGATTGAAAGGGAATATTTAAGAATAGATATAATTATTTGGTTCCAAAATTCTTCAAAACAAAAAAATGGATACACACAGTAAGCCTACAAAAATCTCTACTGTGACATATGAAGAAGAACAAGAAGAAGAAATGCAACATGATATATCGAAATTATGGACCAAGTGCAACAATTTTTTCTCTCGCAAAGAGTAACAAAAATGATATGGAAGCTAAGATGGATAGTTTAGAAGAAAAAATAAAAGGGTGTTGGGTGTGGAGCATGATTATTTAGAGGTCTTTGTTTAAGCCAGATGTATACCCCAGGAAGTTTGTACACCCTTCCACGCGAGGGGGGTGTGGGGGGGACTTGTTCCGCCCCCGCGGGGGTTCAGGGGGGGCCGATCCCCCTCGGCTGGGGGGTCTGGGGGCTAGCAGTCCCCCAGCGGGGGTTTCGGGGGCAGCGCCCCCGAAGCTAAAAAAGATGTAAAATTTCCTTGTAAAAGTATAGTAATTTCTAGTCAATCTAGGCCATTCATTAGGCAGATGAGTTGACGGTAGAACTTATGTTTAGTTTAGGGTTTTTTTCCCTAGAAGGATACCCCTCTCTTTGTATGAGGGCATTGTATTGAGGCTGTGTAATATGATGTGTATTCTCCGAGCGAGAAATGGAGAGGTGATACTGTGAGAGAAAACAGAGAATATGTCGATCTGCTGTAGGTTGTGTCTCTTCATTTTGCTGGATAATAGAAACGAAGGACTGACTGTTCGGGGTGGACGTAGCCCAAACTGGGCGAACCACATATATCTGTGTCTCTCTGGTTTTATGTGTTTTAGGTGTTTATATTTATGCAATATTCTATCTGTTCCATTGCTCTGTAATATATAATTTTCTAACAAAGGGAACATGGAAGTTTTGTAGGATGTTTTAGGAGAATACATGCCAATTTTTAAAGTAGACATGAACATGGTGAATGTAAAGTTTGAAGGGTTGACAAAGTTGCTGCATGAAAGGCTTCCTTGTTGTGACAAGATAATCCATGAAAATCATAATGAGGAAAAAAGGAACATGAATTATGATATTAGAGACTCCAATATTGGGTTTAAGACCACCCATATTACAAAGATCGACATGAGAAAGTTTGATGACAAACATACGGTAACATGGATACTACAGATGGAGCAATTATTTGATCTTCATGATGTGCCGCACACACAAAAGGTGTTGAAAATAGCAACAAGAAATTCTAAAAATAGAAATGCTATAAATAGCATCTCAGGTACTAGTGTTGGAAATAGCAATAAGGAATGATAAAATAGAAATGCTAAAAATAACATTGCTATAAATAACATTTCAGGATAGATTCCAATTTTAGTTAGTCCCTGAACTAAAATTCAAATTTGATCTTAGCAACTGTTTGTAAAATAATTAATTAATTCATCCTCATTTAATTAGTTGTAGGAAATCAAACATGAAGTCTATGTGAAGACATGTAATAGTTTCACCATTGATTGAGGAAGTTATTCCTTGATTAAGGAGATCAGGATGAGTTGTACTTTGAGTTGTAATTAGTTAGCTCAGTTCTTTGAGTTAAGTCCAGTTAGATTAGTTCCAACAGTTTTTGGAACTGATTGTGAGTTTAGTTAGTTAATGCATGCATGCATGTAACTGCTGCACTTCAGATAATCGAATATTCTCTCATAAATAACTCATGCATGTCAGCTCAGTCAGAGACCCAGTTGAGATCAGAGGAAGGGACAGTGTACTATCAGTTGGAGGATTTTTCCTATATAGGAAACTCATCCATGCAGAATGAATTATCTCCTTTAGGACTGTGCAATTACTTTTGAGTTTGATGTGTTGTGTGAGAGGCCAATTCACACAGGTGGAAGCATTGGACCCCAGGAGAAATTGCGCAAGAAAATAGGAGGCTTGGAGGGCTAAGGGAAGGAATATGTTGAGTCTATTCAGTCTATGAGCAACATTGTAGGATTGTACTGAGAGCTGGATAGCTTGTGAGCTAAAGCTTTGTGTAATCTGGACATATTTTCCACTTGTATGATATTATAGAGATCGGGGTTTTTAGCTGTGGCTTTCCCCAGAGTATTCTTTTGTGTTCATGTGTGATTGCTTTCTCTTCTCTATTATATGTGTTCCAATTGATATTGCTCAAATTGATTAAGCTTCCGCAAAGTTAGATAGTATAAGTAGATCAAGTATTTTGCTTTAGTATATTGCATTATCAGGTGATCTACGGTGAAAGTTCTACATGGTATCGGAGCAAAGGTGATCAAAGGAGAGAACAATATCCAAAGAAGGGAGAAGTTCAAAGTTTGAAGTTCCTAATTATAGAATTCAAATTCTTATCACATTTCAAATTTCATCAATGGCGTTCAATGGTTTAAGACTTGAGTATGCCCTTGATGGAAGCTCAAATTATATAGCCTAGAAGGATCACTTGGAAGCAGTATTAGAGGACAACGGTTTGAAGGACTTCATTGATCAAGAAGTCCCCAAGCCAACAACAGCTAATGGTACAGAATTGGCGGAATGGAAGAAATGTGTGGCTAAAGCGAGGAGAATCCTTCTGGAGGGAGTTCGAGACCACATAGTCTCGAGTCTCCATGGGAAGGAGACACCGTTTTCAATGTGGAAAGCATTGAAAGATCTATATCAGAACAACAACGATGAGAGGAAGCTATCGTTGAAAGACAAGCTTTGGAAAAACAAGTGTGAAAAGGGTGACACAATCTCTACATATCTGAACAAGCTCACCACTTGCAGGGATGAGATTGGAAGTGTAGGGATCATGATAGCCGATGATGACATGGTGAGCCTTGCTCTCCTCGATCTTCCTAAGAGCTAGAATAGCTACCAAGACTCGGTAAATGGAAGAGAGAAACTGCCAGATTGGGAATGACTTTGGTCGGATCTGATGCGGGAGGAGATAAGAAGAAGCACCAGAGATGGTTCTTCATCCAAGGAGGATGAAGAAAATTGCGCCTTAGCGAGTAAGGCAAAGAAAGGGAAGGAGAAGGACGCTCATCCCAAATTGAGTTCTTCCCATGGTAGGAAGAAGTTTGACAAATCGAAAGTGCGATTCTTTCATTATCATGAGGTGGGCCATTATGCAACAAATTGTCCACAGAAGAAATCCAAGAAGGGATCCTTGGAAGGATCAAATGGTGAGGCATTGGCCTCATAGTTCGAATTGGATTTCACCCTCATTGCATGCATGGTTTCATCGATGATGGGTTGCAGTTGGTTTCTTGATAGTGGAGCTTCATTCCACATGACCGGAGATAAGAGTTTGTTCAGTACCTTGGAGGAGAAAGACCTCCAGATACTCATAGAGATGGGTAATGAGGAAAAGTATAGTGTCTCAAGTGTAGGCACGATTTCCTTTCAGAGGGAGCATGGAGCTTGCATTACCTTGACAAATGTGAGGTATGTCCCAGGACTGAAGAAAAACTTGGTATCGATCGCGATGCTAGAAGACAAAGACTATGATGTAGTCTTCAGTAAGGAAAAGGTTTTCCTTAAACACATCACCACGAGACAGGTGAAGCATATCGGTTCACGAGTCAAGAACCTATATGCTTTTGAGGTTCAAGATGCATGCAAAGCCTTGAGGAGCAAGGCAACTAATGGAAACTTGGTGGTTGAGAGGGAGAGTACATTACCTATCAACATGCAATGCTAGAAGAAGTCTCATAATATTGTGGAGGAGCCACAATTGGTGAAGCAGCTTCAGGAGTTTGTGGAGCAGCCACAACTAGAGAAGCCGAGAGGAGACCGAGTGGATGCATCCACTCATGCAAAGACCTCCAGTAGGGTGAAATTTCGAGCCAAGTGGGAAGAGGAATCACATGCATCCATACCTACAGGTAGGAGGTGGGGCGATGTGAAGTGACAGTCCCAAGAAGGCTAGAATAGGGGCAAGATCATTGAGGTACCCAACCTCTTTGATTAGTCCTTGCTACGAGAGCCCCGATGAGGAGTAGCGGGACTGACTTAGTAGGTATAGACAGATGCGGATGGAGCGGCAGAGGAAGCTTCAGCATTAAAGGATGTTTCTAGCCCAACATGGAAGTTAGTTGGGAGATCAGTTACTTACTTCTCAATAACTGAGTTGCAATGCAGCAGTGAGCAGCACGATGCAACATGATGAGAGGAGGTGCAGTGCAGATGCAGTGCTGGGAGATAGGATCAACAACAACACGGATGCAGCAACACAAATCAGTGTGATTGATGCAGTCAGAGATCAAAGTGATAGAGGCTAGAGCAGTCAGATACTGAAGAGAACAGAGGTGCAAAGTTTTCAATCGACAAAGGCAATAACAGTTAGAGACTTTGATGACAGAGGCATCATTGTGATTCAGGTTGGATATTTTTTTATTTCTAGAGTTGCTAGAGCAACAACACTAGGGAGAAGTGTTGCATGCAGAACATTCCAAAGGTTTAGGATCGGGTTCGAGTGGAATGCCTTTCTTGTTGAGAGGGAGTGTTGAAAATAGCAACAAGAAATGCTAAAAATAGAAATGTTATAAATAGCATCTCAAGTACCAGTGTTGGAAATAGCAACAAGGAATGATAAAATAGAAATGCTATAAATAACATTTTGGGATAGATTCCAATTTTAGTTAGTCCCTGAACTAAAATTGAGAAGTAAAGTTTCGAATTTGATCTTAGCAGTTGTTTGTAAAATAATTACTTAATTCATCTTGAGTTAATTAGTTGTAGGAAATCAAACATGAAGTCTATGTGAAGACATGCAACCGTTTCTCCATTGATTGAGGAATTTATCCCTTGATTAAGAAGATCAGAATGAGTTTTATTTTGAGTTGTAATTATTTAGCTTAGTTATCTGAGTTAAGTCCAGTTAGATTAGTTCCAACAGTTTGTGGAACTAAGTGTGAGTTCAGTTAGTTAATGCATGCATGCATGTAACTGATGCACTTCAAATAAATGAATATTCTCTCATAAATAACTCAGAGGAAGGGACAGTGTACTATCAGTTGGAGGATTTTTCCTATACAGGAAACTCATCCATACAGAAGGAATTATCTCCTTTAAGACTGCGCGGTTACTTTTGAGTTTGATGTGTTGTGTGAGAGGCCAATTCACACAGGTGGCAGCATTGGACTCCAGGAGAAAATGC
>APFE030616048.1:113422-131175 GCA_000404065.3 Pinus taeda | reverse complement strand
AAAATTATGGAAACGAGGAGGTTTACCACATAACAATAACAATAGTGGACTTATATGGGGCACAAAGATAACAATATGGTAGATACATGGGGCACAACAATAACAATATGGGGGATACACTAGTATTATAGGGACCTAACAATCTGCATGGTTTCTTAATTTTAATTTTGGAGAGTGGTATAGGAAAGGAGTCAACCTTGGATTTCTATTAATTGTGTGGGTGGGAATGTGGATTTCTCATTTTTCTTTGGGCTGGGGTTCATCTTAGGTATGGGGAATAGGATGTTAAATTAACTTTTGATTTAGTGGGTTTTGGAAATGGTTAAAGGATAACATCCAACATGAGGTTCACCTTTGGGAACTTAATTCATTGGAAAATCCGTTCAGGGCGGCAACAAAAGTTGAAAGCAAAATTATGGAAACAAGGAGGTTTACCACTCACAACAATAAAAATAATGGACTTCTATGGGGCACAAAGATAACAATATGGTAGATACATGGGGCACAACAATAACAATATGGGGGATACACTAGTATTGTAGGGACCTAACAGTCTGCATGGTTTCTTAATTTTAATTTTGGAGAGTGGTATAAGAAAGGATTCAGCCTTGGATTTCTTTTAGTTGTGTGGGTGAGAATGTGGATTTCTCATTCTGCTTTGGGTTGGGGTTCATTCTTAGGTATGGGGAATAGGATGTTAAATTAACTTTTGGTTAGTGAGTTACATGTGTAGGAAGAGTTGATAAGATCACAAAGGGAATATTTTCTCAAAGAACTTCCATCTCTCACTCAAAACTAAGGTTAGAGTGGGTAAAATGGATCCCTAACACATGGAAAACATGGAGCAGAGAAAAACAATATCTGCGAGCAATAGATCTTTATTGGAAAATGAGGTTTCTCTTGGGATGAGTGCTATTAAATAGCCAAACTTCGAGGAGGGGAATGTAAATTGGATATGATGGATCATAGACTTATGAGAATTAACATCACCTTAGTATTACTCTAACAACTCCTAGACCTCTAGAAGATATAACAAACCTGATCCTAGTTGCAAGCTCAGATTCTAAATCACTTCCTTGATCATTTGATGACTCATGTTTGTGTTTTTCTTTTTTAAACTAATTTTCTATATGGATAGATAAGTCAACACTTTAGTGCAAACCTAACTATATTTATGTTGTGTTTTGTCTATCGTTTGTGTCCCTTCAAAGGGTACAATTTTCATTATGGTTTGGTCTCCCTCGCAAGATATCAGAATGAACTATGAAGATTTTTTTATTTAATCTCTTGGTTTGAAAAAATAGAATTCACTCTATACCAAAAAAAAAAGGTATGATGAAGTAACTATTTTGATGCTTATTATGGTTGATTCCTATTGAAGTTTAGTAGCATTTAATTTATATGGTCGTGCTAGTATATATAATGTTGTTATAAAATCCTAAAAAATATTAGGAATTTTAAGTAGAAAAAACAATTGAAACAACCTTTAACTTTTTTACTAGCCATAAGTTTTATTTTATTTTAGTTTATTGTCTTTTATTTTTATTTTTATAAATATGGTGATCAAATTGCAACTGCTCAAGAAATTTAATCTAAATCAAGAGACACAATTTTACTCTATTGCTCTACGAAACTTAATACACAATTTAGAACAACATTCGCCAACATGCATAATCAATTACACAGGTACACAAATGTTTATAGCGGGAAGAACCTGCTAAAAAACCCTTAAGCTCATTTGCATTAATAAAGTGAACTGAGAAATAATTACAATTGTGATCTCTCGCTCTGAGGACAAATTGCAAGAATAAACTTGTTCTCACTCTGCCTACACTCGTGTTTCCCACACTCGCATTGCCCGTGCTTGCATTTACCACGCTCGCGTTTCCCGCACTCGCAATGCCTGCACTCATTCCTATTTCCTTGTGCAATTACTGAGGAAACATGCCCCTATTTCCCCCCTGTTTTCTTACAAAATTCCCAAGGATTAATCACCTGACCAATACTCTAAACTGTACACTCAATCTAGTATATAATTAATTGGACATTGCCTTGGAATCTCCAGCACAACTTGGGAAATTCAAATTCCTTGTATGCATGAGCTATTTTGGGCCGATTTATCAGTTAACTGGATGATCACTGAGTTAAACTACCGTCCCATTGCACAACTGACCTTCCACTAGTTCCATAAACGGTTAGAACTAGTTTAACTGAAAATAATTAGAAATAACTGACCTTGATTGCTACAAATTAGCAATCACACATGTTTAACTGAGCTCCAAGCTCTCTAACTTAAATTTACTGAGCTAGATGAGTGAAAAGAACCATGTCACCTCAGTTAAATGCATCCAAGTTTTCTGTTGAGGTGGAAATTCAATTTTTCTCAGTTTGACCAAGGGAAAGTCAAATTGATACTTTCTTGCTACACTTCTCAACAATCCCTCTTAGCAAGAAAGGGATTTTCAACCACCCCTATCTTGCACCTGTGGAACTTATTTGAACGAATAAAATATATAAATAATATAAATATAATGTAAAAGATAATAATCATAAATAATAGTTAGTTAATCTAGTAATTAGGTTGAAGAGGCATGTCTAATAGGACAAAACTCTTCATGAAGAGACGCTTGCTTGGTATATAAGCAAGCCTCTCTTTCTCATTTGTAAATCATTCATTCTTATTCATTTTATTTAATATAATATTTATATCCTCAATGGGTAATTTCATATTCCAAGTCTTCTGGAGTAATTAATTTGTAGAAGGAACTTTGTTCGCTTCATTTGGTATCAGAGCAGTCAATCCTCTGGCTACTTTACCACTGCACAGAGCCACGCTCTTTGATCGAGGCCCTTGGCCATCGACTCTTCGCCAAATTTATTGTTGTTGCAGTTTAAGCATTTCACTAAATATTTGGGGTTTCTCCGTCTCGCTACCAGGCCTTTGGCTATAGTTAATAAATATAAGGAGCCTTGTTCACAGTTTTTACCGTCATTACCACCCCAAGATTCATCTAGAAACATAGCAATCAAACGCATTATTTATAAGTAAATTAAATACATCCACTTACACATCGGTTTTCACGTAGACCACTAAGAAAACATTGTGAAAGGAAGTTCCTTGCTTTTCCGAAGAAATTCCAAGATCCATACATTCTTCAACTTTTGTGTTAACCTGAGTGGCACCAACCATAAAAATACAAAAACCCTTTTAAAAATTATTATATGAGCGAAATTTCTAACATCGCCACATTTCCCAGCATTGTCGCTACCGCACACCAGCCCTATCCAGATCACGATAGCGTCATCCCACTGCTCATAGCTATAAATTATACGCAGTTCTCAAAATTGACCCCGCAGCCACACTCTGTAGCCACCACTCCGGTCCACAGTGAATAGCGATTGTCCCTATTTAACGCTCAAAGACCGCTACCTCCACTACCATTGATGGGTTTTGTTGTCCTGTCACAATCCACAGCCTAACAGGCTGCCAACATCACACATAACCTTCCAAATAACTAAAGCAATAAACGCCTATGTCGTCGTCCAAAGCCATAGCCGAATAGTACCTTTGCCTGCATTCATGCTGATCTTCCTCAACCCCACTGGTTCCACTCTTCTACCCACCATTGTAACGCGTTGCATCTTGTCCGAACTGGTAAAAACAGTCTGGTTGAAGGATTTTCGTGGCAGATAAAAGCCATTGGTAGATCGCATTTTATGCACTTGTTGCACTAATTTCGAGGTACACCTGTAGTAGATCTGCGTGAATTTTGGGGCAAAATAGAGACAAAGGAAGCTAAAAAATCAGGGATATGATAGTATACCTGCCAGCGTGTGTTACTAGCGAATCTGAGCATTAAATGAATACAAAGTAATCCTGTAGATTACCACGCCGTAAAAAAATCCTTGGTTTCAATCCCTTGGATATCAAATTCGAGGAGGTAGCAACCAAAATTCAAAACAGTGCGACCTTTGATAATTATACCATTTTTCATTTAATAATTAAATCAAATTCATCTAAGCCCATTTGACATTTAATAATTAAGAGGTTGACGTGAAACCATAAAAAAGGTGATTCTATGAAGGAAAAATATATTAATTAAAAATTAAAATTTAGAAAAGTAATACGGGACATAGTCAAAAGGAAAAAGAAAAAAAAGAGCTATATATATAAAATAAAAAAAGAGTTAAAAAAAAAGAGGAGAGAGAATATATCATATATAAAAAAAATAGAAATAAATAAATAAATTGTTGAAAAAAAAGGAAGATAAAAGAAGTGAAAAAAATGGAATCTCTAAGAAATGAACAAAAAAAATTCCAAAGAGATGTAAAACAAGAAATCACAATACTTAAGCAACAATATGATGGACTTGTGGATATGCATTACAAAGAAATAATGGAAAAGGACAAAGAAAATTCTTGTCTCAAGGACCACGTCGAAAAATTACTTGCGCAAGTGAAGAAGACTAAAGTCTCAAAGAAAGAACTCAAGCAGCATTTATCAGAACAAGAAGAGGAAAATTTACGTTTAAAGGACCTTAATAAAAATTTATTAGAACAAATCAGAGAACTGAAAGATGAAAAACTTAAAATTCAAAACACTGAAAATAAGGTTGATGAATCAAAAACCAAAGAACTTTTACGTCTGAGAAACCATAATCAAAGTCTGCTCAATCAAACTAAGAAACTTAAGGAGGATAAGAAAGCATTAAAAGATAAGTTGGAACAAGTCACTCAAGAAGAAGTATCGAAATCTCCAGTCACAACAGTTCAAGTTGAAAATAAGGGAACTAATACCGATCCAGTGAATATGAAAACTCAAGAAGACAAGTCAGTTGAAGAAACGACACACGTAAATGTTGCAGTTCAGACAATGGACATCCCAAGTGAATGTTCCATAACCAATTCAACAACATCTTCACCAGAAGAAAATCTAAAAACTCTATATCGGCATCCGAATCATGAGAATAGACAAATCAACCAAGCTGTGTATTAGGACCATTCAAACCGTAGACAACAAATTAATGTTTCAGAGAAAAATGACGTAACATCAATTCTGTCTTATGCTACAAGTTGTTACAAAATTTTAGTGATCAGAATGCTATATAGAGGATTAATCTGGGATGGTCTGATCCCTTCTCAGTGCGACAATTTTGTTTGTCACTAAGAAGATCATGTCAACTTGTATCGACGAGGATGACTATTCCGAGATAGAAAGACTTTCGAAGCCGAAAAATAGATCAAGCCTTTTTCATCAACAAGCTTTGAGGACAAAGCTTTTTGAGGAACAAGGCAATGTAACGAATAAAATATATAAATAATATAAATATAATGTAAAAGATAATAATCATAAATAATAGTTAGTTAAGCTAGTAATTAGGTTGAAGAGGCATGTCTAATAGGATATGACTCTTCATGAAGAGACGCTCGGTATATAAGCAAGCTTCTCGTTCTCATTTGTAAATCATTCATTCTTATTCATTTTATTTAATATAATATTTATATCCTCAATGAATAATTTCATATTCCAAGTCTTCTGGAGTAATTAATTTGTAGAAGGAACTTTGTTCGCTTCATTATTGTAGCAACACCTCTCACTGTTGTTGCTGCTACTGCAACATCTGCAACTGAGATGCATAAAAAAAAAACACTGAACCAACTCTGTCTGCAATTGGCTACTATGAAAATTGTGTTGTTGTTGATTCTACTACTGAGCCTCTTGCTTTGTTGTCAACACTCCTCAATAACTGAATGACACTTATCCTCCTACTACTGAATACTGTGGTAATGATCCATGAGGAGGACGCCTCAATGGACCTGCCTAAATATCTGCAACTCTGGGTCTAGGAATCTACATCACCCCACCTCACTCCTGGAGGTATATCTGAATGTGCTCCCTCTGCTCACTTGGATCCATTTCTCCTTCTAGTGGCAGTCTTTGGCTGGTCTTCATCATCATCATCCTGCTGGTCAACCCAACTTCCAAGTGGTTGAGGCTCCATTTTAAGAGGTATATCCTGCTCCCTCTCAACCACCACATCTCCAATCCATGTCTTTCTCCTCAAGGTTGTACATGCATCTTCCTCTAATGTGTAGAGGCTCTTGATCTTGACACCAATTTTATTGATTTGACATGAAGTAAAATGCTTGAGGTAGGCCTTCCTATCTCTAAAGGCTACCTCATACCCTTTGTCTTCAATATTTTTTCCATTGGTCTAGGTTTTGGGCATCAACTGATCCTAGTTTTGGAATGATCGCCTTGACATAATCCAACAATCCATTTTCATCAAGTACTGCCTCCATGCGATCCTTCCAGGAAATTATTCGAGATTCCTTCCAAGCCATACTCTAATCTCATTCTGCTGAAGGTCATCTTCCCAACTCTAAAGAGATCCCACTACACTAAAGCTGTAAAATTGAACCTCCTAAGGAATAGCTTCAAAATTCTTGTTCTAATGTGAATCTTGCTTTGATACCATGTAGAAATATGGTGATATAACTGCAACTTCTTACTAAATTAAATCTAAACAAAGAGCCACAATTCTACTCTACTGCTATGTGGAAATCAATTCACAATTTAGAACTACATTCACAAACATGCATCATCAAATACACAGGTACACACAAATGTTTCTATGGGAGAGAAATTGCTAAAAACCTCTTAATCTTGTTTGCATTAATCAAGTGAATTAACAAACAATTACAATCTCTATCTCTCACTTTGAGGACAGACTGCAAGAGTAAAATTGTTCTCACTTTTCCTGCACTTGCGTTGCCCGCACTCATGTTTCCCGTACTTGCGATGCATGCACTCGCTATGCCCGCACTCACTCCTATTTCCTTGTGCATTTCCTGAGGAAATAGGCCCCTATTTTCTTCCTATTTTCTTGATTGATCACTTGACCTATACTCTAAATTTTACACCCAATCTAGTATATAATTAATTGTACACTGCCTTGGAATATCCACAACAGCTTGAAAATTTTAAATTCCTTGCATGCATGAGCTATTTTGGGTTGATTGATGAGTTAACTATATGACCATTGACTTAGACTACTATCCCATTGCACAACTAACCTTCCACTAGTTCCATCAACTGTTAGAACTAGTTTAACTGAAAAGAACTAGAAATAACTAACCTTGATTGCTACAAATTAGCAATAGCACATGCTTAACTGAACTACAAGCCCTCTAACTCGAATTTACTGAGCTAATTAAGTGATAAGAGCCATGCCATCTTAGTTAACTACATCCAAGATGTTCGCTGATGTGGAAATTCAAATTTTCTCAATTTGTCCAAGGCAAAGTCAAATTGAGACTTTCTTGCTACACTTCTCAATTTTTTTATTTTTTTTTTGTCATTTCCTTTGTTTTTTCTATTTCAATTCAATTTTGAAATAAAAATTCAATTCTTTTCACCAAAAATTTGATAAAAAATAGAATTTTAATATATGACAAAAATGAAAAAAATTATCAACCTGGTATTTTTTATTAGCAAATATGTAAATATTTATAGTTAATGCATAACTAATGTAAAGTTAGTGATGAATTGATTTCTATAGTCCTTCTCTTAGGAAATGACCAATAAAAGAGGTGATTAATTTTTTAATTAAAATTAGATTGATTTGTATTCTTATATTTGATTCATATCTAGTTTGGGGAGTTAGTTAAATCTTTATGAGTTAAATATAATGGTGAAGTGTAAGTATTTTATACTATTTTTCCTCAAAATGTGGTAATATAATTCTTAGTGAGATGATTCATTTTGAATACATAATTAGATTTAAAGTCATGAAAAATCTCAAAGCACTTAATTTACATAAAATTAACAACTCATGTTAGACTATTTTAATAATTTTTTATTGGATATCTAGCAAACCTTGTTGTGAAATATGCCCCCAAAATAAAAAAAAATAAAAAATATATTCTTTTTAATAAAATCTCTTGGGATTCTTGTTATTATTTTTATTTTCCTTATACAAGAGATGATAAGTTACATGGTGTTTTTAGATTCACATGCGCACACACATGTCAATTAATTTTAGCTTGAGTGGTTGGGGGAATAGTTGTTATCCTCCCTACCTAGGTTCAAGTCTTGTAAGTTGACATGTTGACGCTCTGGAACATAGTAACTTTGTTGCGCTCCTAGGTGAGTCCATACTTGCCGCTTTAGAATATAGTAACTTTATTGCACACTTAAGTGAGTTTATATTGATTGACTCGCCTAGTACTTGCAATCTCTATTCTAGTGCTAGGCGTGAATTTATTTGTTATTGTTGCTAGTTGTTGCTGATCACAAGTTTGACTCTCTTCATTTTTCTTTAGGCGAGGCCTTGTAATTAGGGCTAACAATTTACCTGCTTTACCATCCTTGAAATGTGGGAAAGTACTCTAGGGTTTCTTATGTTTTTATTCCAAGTAAAATACACATACACACACATATTTTTTTTTTGTTAGGGTGTTTATGGTTTAGGGCACTAGCCTATAATCTAAGAAATAGTGACTTAAAGGTATCTAAACCATCAAAATCACCTATGGATTCCACTCTGCCTAAATCATATAAAGATTTAACATAATTGAATTTTTTCTTGTGTTTCATCGAGATTATAAAATTTGAATTCTTATAAAATATAACAATATTCATCAACGAATTATAGCTCATCATGTCACTAGTGGGGATTTTACCCTGGGTAGGGAAGATAACAACATTTCCACTCAATCGCCCAAGATAACCCTAATTGGCTAAATTTTTTGGGCGTTGGGTACCACACAAAGAAGAAATTCAACCTCCATTTTAGCCCAAAGGCAAAAGAGACGTTGTTGGAACTAGACCAACCCTTATTATATACTCACTTAAGAGCGCAACACAATTACTCTATTCCAAAGCATAAACATGTCAACTCATGAGACTTGAACTAGGTTGGGGGGTCCACCACTCAAGTTAACTCATTATTATATATAAATAATATATATATATATAATAAATAATTAATTCATTTTTATAAAATTTATTTAAATGATTTATTATACATACAAAAAATTTGATATATGATAATAATTAATACTTGTCGGGACCACATATATTGTATTACTTTTTTAAATTTATATTTGATTTTATTAATTTGCAAATTTTTTGAAAAATTACCAAGTTACAGAAATTTTATAAATTAAATATAAACTCAATTTTTGAAAAATAAAATTATTTTGATTTTTTTAAAATTTTAATTTTTTTTAGTGGGTGGATGTATATGAATTCTGTTTTTATCTAATTTGAAATAAACTGTTCCAAATAAAAATTTTAAAATATAGTTTCTTCTCACCCACGCGGTGTCCTAAAAATTTATTATAGGTACAATTATTTAATGTTTTATTATCAAACATTTATTACTGTTTTACAACCAAATCTCTCATGCATATGTTTTGTTTTTTTAATTAATTAATTTATCTATTTTTATTTTGTTTTGACCAAAAAGATATTACATTTTAGAAAATTAAAGATGATTTTGGGAAGTTAAGAAAATCCAAAATGACTAAAGAAAAGGAACCCATGTGGTATACAATGCGAGGAAAGGCATTGATATTTTATGGCTTGACTGGTAAAGAATTAATCGTATACCTCTTTGATATTTTCTAGCTTGAAAAGGAAAGAGTTGATCTGTGGAAAAGTATTTTCCATGCAATGTGATTTTATAGGTCACTTCAATTTGAATTGTAGTTTAGAATTGTAATTTCACAGAGCAATATTTTTTTTTAAGGAAGAAATATTTTATAGTTTTATTGTAAGTCTAAAAGCTTTATTGATCAAATAGAAAAAATTACATCGTTTTCTATCATGACTTTTTTTCTGACATAATTTTCTCTATACTAGTGGCATCAAAGCAAAAATGAATGATACAAAGAGTAGAAAAGTAAACATAAAAGGGCAAGAGATACAACATAAATGGGAGAATGATCCAAATTGGGGTTGATCTTCAAGGTGAGTTTTGTTTCCTTTCTTTTTCAAAACCTCAATACCAAACCTTCCAAAGGTGTTTTGATCAAAGGGATCTACAAATTATCATTGTGCAATGAAAGGGATTATTTGTTAGAGTTCGAAGAAGCTGACTCATGAGCTCGTTTCAATATACCCAAAGAAGTATTATTATTCAATATATTTATGCTTTTCAAAGGAGCATGGTCCACATCAAGGATCACAAGAGATGTTTGAGGCCTTGAGTCTTGGACCTTATCCCTTAGATGGATTTCATCAACATCTTTCTCCAACCTAGAGGGATTTCCCTCCATTGGAGGAGGGTTATAGGGATTCCAAATTTTAGATTTGTAATTGCAGATGCTCCACTTCTGTTGAGAACTAAACACTGGGAAAGAGTTCTGTAAGTGGTATGTTTAATGATAGAAGTGGCAACGAAAAACATTATTCTCATAGCCTAGAGCTTGAGTCAAGTGAAAATCACCAATTTTTAAATTGATTTGGTTGGTAATCCCTTTACTGATAATGATTTAAACACAAATTCTACCATATGAGTATACACCAAGCTTCCCATGAGAGACATTAGTAGTAACATAACAACCCAGAGAGTCTCCAATGCCCTGAAAGATTTTGTAGTGCCACTGGTGAGCTGGTAAATTAAGAAGCCTAACTCATATTTCTAGCATGATAATGAAAGCTATGCAAGGGTCAAAGTATGGGAACCAAGGCGATAAAAACAATCCAACATTTCCCCAAAATTAGGGCTCTTTAGATAAAGCTTTATGATAATCTTCAAATTCCTCAAATAACACAATGAAGAATCCTCTTGAGTAGAAAATAACCTTGCAATTCTTAGTCCATACAAAATGGATCCATTGGTTGAGATAAACTATATAGGGCCAAAATCCATTAAAATGACATATTAAGGCCACCTCTGAATACTCCTGGTGAGGATCCTCTAGATTTGAGTGAGATGTTTCTAGGGAGTGAATTTCCTCATATTTTTCCACCAAAAATGGTCTCGAAGTTCTCAGAGCATGATCTTCCTTGGGGTGGGGGGGGGCAAGCGTGGATGAAATCTTTATAAGGAAAAGACCGAGAGGAGGAAGGATTACCTCCAGTCCCCTATCGTAGATGAAGAACCATAAAAGTAGTGGCATCTTTATCAATGTTGTAAACTGAGAGACGAGTAGGATCATCTAGCTACTTACCTTGAAAAAAAAGAATTGCATGTATGAGGGGATACTCACTCAAATCTCTAAATAAAGTTTGAGGTTGTGAACCAGATCTGAGCAACAAACCCTACTGAACAATAACTACCTAGAGGGGAGCTTGACGAAGATCCGATAACAAGTTGAAGAATCTGACACACTAACCACAAACCCCTTGAACTCAGACACAATGATAGTCTAGGCTACCATGAGGGTTTCTGAAAACTCTTGATCATACATAGATCCTGGAAATCCTTGCAGAGCTCTTGAAAAATCAAATAGGTGTGTTAAGAAGTATTTCATTGTTAATAAACAATTTTAAATTTCAATAAAAAATTATAAGAATGGAAATAATTTATCTAAATAGTAAAATCATTTGTGAAAATTAATAATATTCTATTTAATTTAATTTATATATATTTTTTTATTTTTTATTTAACAAAATAGAATAGTAATATACCACTAGCATAGATCTATCGTAACTCTAGATCTATCAAGGGAAAAGAGATCAAATCGCTCAAGGTTTAAACCTTTTTAGAGTGCAAAACTTGAGGAAAGGTTTACACCTCAAAATATTTAATTCCTCTTAAGAGGTTAAAATAAATCTATGGTTTTCTTATATATATCATTTTTCTTTGACATTTTAAAATATATAATATGATATGCACAGAATTGATGATAATATAAATAAATAGATATATAACTAAGATATTTTTTAGTTGTAAATATTACATGTTATATGATTATTAATTAATAATAATAATAATGACTAAATAGATGTTGATTTATAGCTAATATATAAGAAATAATTTTATTTTTAAATATATGTTTGTTAATTACATTTATTAAGTTTTTATATGTTTATTAACTAGCATATATCCATCTTAACTTTGGATCTACCAAGGGTCTAGAGGGATCAAATCTCTCAAGATGAAAACTTCTTTCCGGGTGCAAAACTTAAATAAAGGTTCACACCTCAAGAGATTTGATTCGTGTATGCTCTTGGTAGATCCCGAGTTAAAATGAATATACACTAGTTTTAGGAAACATACTAATAAATGTTTCAACTATAAGAATTATTCTTATTTTTATTTTCATTTGTTTTATATAATATATAAGTAGTTGAGATTGAAATATTTTATTTATAATTCACATTATCCACATTAAAATGTTAATACATACCCCTTTATATATATATATATCGGTGTGTGTACACACATATATTAAAATTATTTTTTGTACTGATTTTTTTTCTCTATATATATACATTTTAATTATTTTTTATTATTAATATTTTTTTAAATGTTTACATATCAATCCATATTAAACATCGAAAGAATATGAAATCTCCATCATACCTTAAGTAGAAAGCACCTATTAATGGAATAAGGATTCTCTCACTTTTTTTGTTTTTACTCAAGATGCACTCATATTTGGTGAAATCTCCATCATACCTTAAGTAGAAAGCACCTATTAATGGAATAAGGATTCTCTCACTTTTTTTTGTTTTTACTCAAGATGCACTCATATTTGGTTTACAATTTAAAGGTTTCAGGTAAATATTGAAATATTTTACTTAGAGTTGACAATATAATATTTTTTGTTATTGATATATTTTTGTTTTAAATATTACATGTAAATTGAACATAGAATGAATTACACATAATGTGATATCAATAATACTATTTTTGGTCAACTCCAAGTTAAGTATTAAAGATATTACATATCTGCCTCATACTAGAATGTAACTTATTATTTACTTTCAATTACTTTATCTCTCTATATAAAGTTAAATGTAAAATTAAGGTATAAATTGAAGTATTTTATTTATGGAGGATATCATATTTTTGTTATTACTATTTTTAATTTGTTAATGTAAATATTATTTTACTATTTTCAAATGTAACATTATGTGACAACATCTTCCCCATACCTAGTTGTAAATCATCTCTCAGCCTAACAATTACTTTGATATAGTGTCTAATTTGGAATAGGTCTTCTAGAATTTTAATTTAATTATCAATAATTATTGGATGGATGATAGGGATTTAACCTCCAATATCCTTACTAGTAACCCTAAATCAAAGGCTAAAATTTATCTCAAAAGTACTATTATGTCTTTTTTGTCTTTTAACTAAATTGAAGATTAAAAAAATGTGTTATAAACATGTGTTCTATGAATATGAGTTATTATTTTTTGGACATATGGTAGTAAGCCATAGTATTGTAACAAATCTATTTACAAGTTAGAATTTACCTGTTTGTTTAGTTGTATATTATATAATATATATATATATATATATTATTATATTATATATTTATATTTAATATATATATATTTATATATATGTTGGTAATTGAGTTGTTGTGGCTAGATCCTCTTAATCCGGAATTCTACCGAAGCACCCAAGGGATAAAGATCTTTCTTTCTACAATAGGTTTGCATCTAGATCCAAGTTAGCATGCATTAGATTTATTATAATGATCTTTGTAATCATTTGATCATTTATTATAATTATAATTTATTGATAATTTCAATTATAGTTATATTACAATTACCATCCCTTGTGAGGTTTGATCTTGGGTTAAGGAGCCCCATCCCCAACCAATTGTGCTAGTGGGACTTGACTGAAATTATGCTTTATTATTATTATTTAATTTAATGCTCTATTTTATATTTTGTAGACACTACAACATCTCTTTAATATTGATCCAATATTTAAGTGTTAACGCTCATTTACAACCACTACAACATCTCCCTCATATTAAGCCAACATTTAAATGTTCATACTCATTTACTGACACTACAACATCTCCCTATACTGCGTTGTAGAGCACCTCCTAACACAAAATTTGAGGTTTAATTTGAAATCTATATAGTATAAAATTGTTTTATGTTAAATATATTGTGGATATGTTTATTTGCTATTTATAAAGGTAATACATTTTATTAATTTAAATGGATAGTATTTGTTAATTTGTAGCAATAAAAGGCTTCATTTGACTTGTGTCTTAGTCAAATGATGAAATTTAAATTCAACTTCAAGTAGGATGCGTTGTCAGGTAGTTAGTAGGAGTGACATGTCCAAATCACTCAGTTAAGTCAACCAATACGAGTTATGGGCAAGTAGTAGATTTGTGTACAAGTTGATGGCTAAGTTCTAGCTATCTAGTGGTGTTGTCTTTAATGTTTGAAAGTTGACTAAGCTCTAGTGTATAAAAGAGTCAGCTAGGAGTTCATTTGAGTAGTGGAACTATTGTAAACTCAACTGGCTCTCAATTAACTAGTTCATTTACTAAAAATAACCCTAGTCATGCATCCAATTCGAATTGCCTAGTGAAGTTGGAGGGAAAAGGAAAGTTCTAATTATTATTGTTTACTAGTGAGTGTACAAAGTTTGTTGCATGCAGGTGAGCTAATTTCCTTGGGAATTGCGTAGGGAAATAAGAGCCTTCCCTATTCTTTAAGAGCTGAGCTAATTTCCTTGGGAATTGCGTAGGGAAATAAGAGCATTCCCTATTCTTCAAGAGCTGAATTGCGCAAGGAAATATGAGTCCAAGCAAAATCCTATTTTGTCTAAGTATTGGATAGAGAAGACTCAAGAAAGAGATCAATATTGCAGTGCAAAAAGAGCTTCAAGCATTTAAGTTGTCATTGTAATAAATCATTGTTTTCATCTGATATAATACAAGTAGAGGAGGGGTTTTTCCTAGTTGGGTTCCCTAGTAAAAACCGTGTTCAGGTGATTCAATGTTGATTGTATTTTTATTATATGTTTTGGGTTCCCTAGTAAAAACCATGTTCATGTGATTGAATATTGATTGTATTTCTATTGTATGTTTTGGGTTCCCTAGTAAAAACCGTGTTCATGTGATTGAATGTTGATTGTATTTCTATTGTATGTTTTCCCTTCCACGGATTAAGTAGATGAAGTTTTGTGTCTTTTGATTTTAGCTTGAATTCATTAGAAGCTATAAAACTTCAAGATTTTTTACAATTTTAATCTTCAATTAACACTTAGACTGATAATAGTAATCAAATTATTGGTGATGATGATGATGATTAATGTCCACAAAGACCTATGTGGTCTAGTAGACCTTAACAAGGTAAGAGATTAATTATAATTCTTTAACATTTTATTTCTACGTTGAAACAAAAGTGAGAAACATTCCCAAATCACCATAGTTTTGCTAAGTTAAATGATCAAAAAAGTTGTTAGTGAAATTAACTATTATTGAATAAAAAATTCATTAAATTATATTATATTTACATTTATTAAATTAATTACAATATTATATTTTTTTTCAAACTATGTTGAGCCTTGGTTGGGGCCAGCCCTTATGTTGTATGGAAGAATGATATGCCACTAGTGGGATGCTATCACCAAGATTGCATGATGTTCGTGAGCTTGGGTGCCCTTGGAATAACTTATCCCCTAGAAGTAACTCGCCTCCTTAACCTCTTCCCATAATTTAACTTAGTAATAATTAAACGCACACCAATAATTAGTTATACTTTATTAGATTAATTATCATTTATCTTTTATAGTTATAAATTTATTGATAATTTTGATAATAACTTAATACTTTTATAAATAAAAATAACTTAAATCTATAACATATTAAAATTTCCATAATATTTTTATACATCAATTTATTTTATACTTTTAAGATGAATACTTAACATTTTTTAATTTTATTTATATCAAAATAAACTAATTATCATATAACTAATTATTAATTTTAGAAAAATATAGTACTAGAATATCCTCTTCCCCCCACATTTGAGTATAGATACCAATATGTTAATCTATATCCTAATAAATATGAAACCATTTTCATTTATAGGTCGAATATATGATAGTTGATTGCTGGTTAAAGTTAGTTTGACTTTAATTAGTTAGTAATTTATAGAAAAAAATTATCAATTTTAGTCGAAGTTTTTTTTTAATAGAATCAATTATTAAATTTAATTATTGAATTAAAAATTTATTTAAAATTAAAATTTTTGTTTTTTAATTTGTTGATGTATATGAATTGACTATTTTAATCTTATTTTAAATAAGATTATTAAAAAAACTCAATGTCAAGTGCGCTAAACATTAATTATGTGTATAACAATACAATTATTCAATATTTTATCCATCGAACATTTGTTACCTTACCTGTTTCTATAGCTAGGTCCCATCAAACATTTAGTACTTTACCAGTTTCATAGCGAGGTCCCATCAGACATTTATTACCTTACCGTTTATATAGCCAGGTCTCATCAAACATTTATTACTTTAACTGTTTCTATGGCAAGAGCTAACTAGCCTGCCATAGGGCATTAAATCACTGGTTAGCTGCATGCCTTTTAACTTTATAACACACCTGCGCGCATAACGAGATAAATGAAAAATAATGGGTTGTGTTATAAAGTTAAAGGGCATGCAGCTAACCAGTCATTTAATGCCCTATGCCAGGATGGTTAGCTCTTGCCCTGTTTCTATAGCTAGGTTTGACATGTGACTTTCTATAGCCAGGTCCCATCAAACATTTATTACCTTACTTGTTTCTATTGCTAGGTTTGACATGTGACTGCTAGTTGAAAACTTGTGTAATCCTTTTAATTTTTTTTTATAGGGGTAATCTCAAAGTCATGAAAATTTTAGTTATATTTTGAAAACATTTGACAGAGTTTTTAGTAAATTCAAGTAAAAATTGTCAAATTTCATAATTTTAAGTGTTTTACAGCTTTTGATAATGCTCAATTTATTTCTATCATCAAAACATGATTCAAACACTATGTTGACAAAAAAAATAATTTTTTTTGCCCAAATTCCAACCATTTTTAACCATCCAAACAATTCAACCTCAAACCCAATTCCGACCATACATCCATCCACACGTAGTCAAAATGAAATCAACTTTCACCTCAATTATTATTTTTTGCCATCCACAGCAATATAATAATTTAATTTGACGTCACTTCTTTTGGATATGGCGTCATATTGGTGATTTTCTTAGTGTCTTTTTAACATCAACCTCTCTTCGTATAATATTTTAGTTTGACATCACTTCTTTTGGTTATAGTGCCATATTGATGATTTTTATTAATGCCATTTTAACATTAATATATCTTTATATATAATTTATTTTGATATCACTTATTTTGGATATAGGGTCATATTGATGATTTTTCTTAGTGTCTTTTCAACATCAACATGTCTTCATATTTTAATGCCCCCTTCGGATGAATTTTCTACAAGGCCATTAAATATTTTGGATTATTTTTATGTATCTATGTGAGCTTCAATTTCTCACATGATCGTTTCTCTCCCTAATGTTTTTTCTCTCCAAGATTTCTCACATTTATTTTTTGCTTAGTGAGGGATTGACTTTCTATTCTCCAGTGTATAGGCTCTAGTGCCTCCTTCCTTCTCCTATTGTGTCATATTTGTAAATCTTTCAATCTTATCCCAAGTTGTTCTTAAGGGGGATGTTAGGATATTTCGACACGTAGGAATAGTTAAGTATAACTTGGTCTAGTATAGAGTTAGGTAAAGTGTGTTTCTTTACTATGTACATTT
>APFE030616048.1:71057-104223 GCA_000404065.3 Pinus taeda | reverse complement strand
TTATTAGTTTTGGGGAGACCAGTGATACTATGTATCTAAGGTTTTGGAGGGATTAATTTGTCTAATGAGGGGAAGCCAGTTTTCACTAATCTCACTCCCATTGTCCCTGTTGAGGTTCTGAGGAAATTTCATAATTTCAATGGCCTCTCTGATTTTTCTCTTTTGATAATGATCCTCTCTCGCAATTATTTTAGCATCTTCTAAACACACATGATGTTTGGTTTTGGATGAGTGTTCTACAAGCGCTAATGTATGGGATCTCCCATTCTTTATATAAGCTCCGTGCTCTTTAAGTCTTATTTTCAGAGATCGTCTCGTTTCCCCAATATAACTCTTGCCACAGGAGCAATCGATCTTGTACACACCCTTGAGTTGTTGATGATCTATGTTATCCTTGACTGGCCTCATTATTTGCCTTATTCTTCTACATGTTGTAAACTGAGTGTTTATGTCCTTCTTTCTTAAAATTTTTGCAATTTTATCCATAATCCTTTGGATGAACGGAAGGTATAATTTCCCACAATTTTCTTTCTTGTTTTCCGGAGGACCCTTAGAGAGGACCTTATCCTGAGCTCTTTTTATAGCTTTCTTAATACTGAACTCTTTGTATCCTAGGTTTTTGAAGACAGAGGTTAAGTGTTCAATTTCTTCATTTAGGTTATCAGAGTCAGAAATTCTGAGAGCCCTAATAGCCAGAGTGTTTAAAACGCCAGATTTCTAGGAAGGATGATGGTATGAGTCAACATGAAGATAGCTTTCAGTGTGTGTTTTCTTCCTATAGACCTGGTTTCCCAAAGTACCATCCTCTTTTCTACTGATCAGGACATCTAGAAAGGATATTTTACCGTTCTCTTCAAGCTCCATAGTAAACTTGATTTCAGAAGATATAGATGGACCCCCCTTGGGGTTTGAAACGTCGACAGAATGAACATAATATTGTGGAGAATCTAGATCATGCTACCCCCAAAATCAAATCTTATTGAAGATATATATATATATATATATTTTTTTTTTTTTTTAATGAAATGGAATATGATTTGCATTAATAAAAGTCTAGGTTTTTGGTTAGTACCCTTAATCTTGTACTATTAACAAATGGAGATACTCAAAAGAATAAGCATAGTGTTTATTGTCTCCATGATGGATATATAGATTTGCATTAATAAAAGTCTAGGTTTTGGGATAGTACCCTTACATCTTGCACTATTAAGAAAAGGGAGATCCTCAAAAGAATAAACATAGTTTTTATTGTCTCCATGACTATTTATTCTCTTAAGATTGAAAATATATTCTCCATAAATTCTAAAAAAGGAGCCCAACAAAGGGAAAAGTTTGCAAGTTAGCATTATAACATTGAACAAAGATAGAACATAATACATACCAAGTGAAAACTACCTCTACAACTGATAGGATGAATCAACAAATACCATGACCATTTTCTCCCAAGACATGAGCTCAACGAGACCTCTGATGCCTAATACGATCCCCATCGACACTGTCTCCTCATCAACTCTTCCCCCTTAAGCAGACGAGATTTCCAAAAATACCACCCAAGAATTAAGTTTCCAAACCTCCTCATTAAGTCTATCCAACGTGTCCTCCATGTCTACAAGATGGACCAAGGGCTTGGCTTCCACAAATAGCTGAAAAGAACAATGTTGACACTCAATGAGATTTTCTAGGTTGTTAATTGTGGAAACCAGAGCCTATGTGGAGTCTAATATCTTATCTATAATATTTGAGGCACAAGTAGCATTACACAGATCTACACTATTATCCATTCAATATATATATATATATATATCAAAACAAAGAGAACAAAGTGTTATAGCTCCAAATCTCACCCTTGATGTTTGTGATGCTGCACTCATGGCCTAGGGCAACCCCTCCTTCCAGACCTGGTCCAAATACTTAAAAAACAGTGTTTTACTCCCTATACGCGACATTTCCCTGAGCTAAATGCGTGTGTATGTGGGTCTATGTATACCCAACCTGCATATATGTCTTAAAACACTTAAAAAAAATGAAATCTCCTTAATTTCGGGCAGAGATCATGGGTTTTACTTGTTGATTTCCTATTAGTGCCCGTGGCCCAACTGTTCCCAACGAATTCCCAACTAAAAAACTACTTTGGGAGAAGTATAAAAAGGCTTCAATGGGAAGGCCTAAGGGAGGAGAAAAGAGAGAAATATCACTCTGCTGAGATTATCTCTGACCAGGTCTGAGTATCCTTATGCTTCCAGCACTTCACCCATTACAGGAAACCCTTGTTTCCTTGTGTTATGATGTCTTTATACTACTTGAGATATGTTGGAGTAAGTCATGGAAGGAGTTTGTTGAAGGCTTGAGACTAGACCAATCCAAAGGACGGTTCCGCTTGGAGCCTGCGAAAGGAAGACTCAGGTGAAATCATTCTTTTCTGTACTTAGTTATCTATAATAAAAGAAACACTTGTCTTGTTCCTGGTACAAATCTTCTTCATGTTTATGATATCAATGTTATGATTCACATATGAGTGGTTGTTTTAATGGTATAACTAACTACCTTTCAATCTACTATGAAGATTATTTCTTTATGATGCTTGGTCAATATACTGTTGTGCTTTCTAGAATTGATTGTTGTGCAGGTTAAAGGACCAAAAGGAACTCCAAGAGGGTTTGGACCCTGGCTAGATCTTCCCAAACGAAGGACCCCCAATTACACCTCTCTTCGTGTAGTTTGTTTATATTAGCATCATGGTTGTGTGTAATGTGTGTTTTTCTTTGTAGATAACCCCCGATCTGTTAGGGTATCAACCCAAGACCCTAGGGGAATTTATCCCTTAACACAAAGGAATGCCAAACTATCTAGGGAGGACTGGAAGTAGGAAAGACCAGAGTGACAAAGCCAACGAAGATGGAATTCCAATTACTAACTGATGAGACTTGGGAATCCCTTTGATGATGTAGAATTCCTTTGAGAAACAATATATAATTCGAAATTAAACCATGGAATGAGATGAATTGAGGCCATTGATTCGACATTGTAGTGAATATCTCACCAGGACATAAGAGAAGTAACAAAAATCTTGCATGGGATAGAGGAATTAAGTCCATTCTCATACTTTCCAAGGAGGATGTCATAGTCAAGAGGGATAAAAATAATGTGAGGGCGGAGAGAAATAAATAGAAATGACAGAAGAGAGTGAGCATAGTTAGTAGCGAGAGCCACCTATTTGTCGGAAAAATCCACGTATGAAAAATCATGCAGGGAAGAGGCCGAAGTTGGCCTTGGTGATGCATTGCGATACAAACAATAGAGCATTTCGAGGATTCGAGCATGTTCAAAACCTGGGGAATGTAGAAAAAATATCGCTCCCAATGATCTTGAGAATGTAATCATTTTGACCCATTTAAGGAACTAGAGATGGGTATAATTTTGCATTGATCTTTATTATTCCTTGATTCATATTGACCCCTCTTTTTGCTAGACCATCAACATTGGAGTTTATATATCTATAGATGTGATAGAATTTCAATTGTTAAAAAAATTGTTAAAGAGGCCTAGATCCTAAGGGCCAAGGGAGAAGATAGGGAATCAATAGATTTTTTCGTTGAAGAGAATTGGCTAATGACTAATTGAGAGCCCCCAAAGATTGTAAGCTACATATTTCGTCAATCTGAAGCAATCTCTAGACCTTTCCAAAGAGAAAGGTACTCAACCTGGTTGTTTCTGACTTTTTCAAGTCCCTATGCATAGTGCAACACAATTTTTCCTTCAGGGTCACATATAACCACTCCCCGTCTTCCCTCCCCATTTATGAAGAAGTTTTTAACTGTCTTTATGAAGACTTAAATTCAACAATAAAGTGTCATTTTCCTTATAAAGTTCATCTAATATATATTACTACTTTTTTCTTTTAAATTTTCAATGCCAAATGAATGCATTTTGCTTTTGAGATCTAACCATTATCCAAAAAGATAACAAATAACAAAAATGTCAAAGGTATAAAGATTGACCATCAAACACACTTCAATCAAATTTTTATAATTACTGACTTTGTCTTTATGAAGACTTTCAAATTCAACAAATCAATATGACATATCATACGATATACATATTAAAATCAAATATTATTGAAGAAGTTTTTAACTGTCTTTATAAAGACTTAAATTCAACAATGAAGTGCTATTTTCCTTATAAATTTCACCTAATATATATTACTAATTTTTTCTTTCATTTTTTTAGTAACTAATGAATGTGTTTGTCTTTTGAGATCTAACTGTTATCCAAAAAGATAACAAATAACAATATGTCATAGTTATAAAGACTAACCATCAAACGTACGTTAATCAAATTTGTATAATTATTAACGTTGTATTTATGAATACTTTCAAATTCAAAAAGTCAACATGACATGTCATACAATATACATAATAAAATTAGATCTTATTGAAGAAGTTTTCAATTGTCTTTTTGAAGACTTTTAAATTCAACAATGAAGTGTGATTTTCCTTATAAAGTTCACCTAATATATATTACTAAATTTTGCTTTCAATTTTTTAATGGCTAATGAATGTGTTTTGCTTTTGAGATCTAACCGTTATATAAAAATGTAACAAATAACAAATATATCATAAGTATAGAGACTAACCATCAAATACACTTCAATCAATTTTTTATAATTATTAACGTTATCTTTATGAAGACTTTCAAATTCAACAAGTCAACATAACATTTCATACCATATACATAATAAAATCGGATCTCATTGAAGAAGTTTTTAACTTTCTTTATGAATACTTTTAAATTCAACAATAAAGTGCATTTTCCTTATACAATTAACCTAATTTATATTGCTACTTTTTTCTTTTAATTTTTAATGGCTAATGAATGTGCTTTACTTTGAATATCTAATAGTTATCCAAAAAGATAACAAATAACAAATATGTCATAGGTGTAAAGACTAACCATCAAGCATGCTTCAATCAATTTTTTTATAATTATTAACCTACTCTTTTTGAAGACTTTCAAATTTAACAAGTCAACATGACATGCCATACTATAGACATAATAAAATAAAATCTTATTGAAGAAGTCTTTAACTGTCTTTATGAAGACTTTTAAATTCAACAATCAAGTGTCATTTTTCTTATAAAGTTCACCTAATATATATTACTACTTTTTGCTTTCAATTTTTTAATGGCTAATGAATGTGTTTTGCTTTTGAGATCCAACCGTTATCCAAAAAGATAACAAATAACAAATATGTCATAGGTATAGTGTCTAATTATTTTTTTATAATTATTAATGTTGTCTTTATGAAGACTTTCAAATTCAAAAAGTCAACATGACATGTCATACAATATACATGATAAAATAAGATCTTATTGAAGAAGTTTTTAACTGTTCTTATGAAGAATTTTAAATTCAACAATAAAGTAAATTTTCCTTATAAAGTTCACCTAATATATATTACTACTTTTTGCTTTCAAATTTTAAATAGCTAATGAATGTGCTTTGCTTTTGAGATTTAACCGTTATCCAAAATATAACAAATAACAAATATGTCATAGATATAAAGACTAACCATCAAACATATTTCAGTCAAATTTTTATAATTATTAACATTGTGTTTATGAAGACTTTCAAGCTCAACAAGTCAACATGACATGTCATACTATATACATAATAAAATTATATTTTATTGAAGAAGTTTTTAACTATCTCTATGAAGACTTTTAAATTCAATTATAAAGTGTCATTTTCCTTATAAAGTTCACCTAATATATATTGCTACCTTTTTCTTTTAAAATTTTAATGGCTAATGAATGTGTTTTTCTTTTGAGATTTAACTGTTATCCAAAAAGATAACAAATAACATATATGGCTTAACAAATTTTTATAATTAGTAACATTATCTTTATGAAGACTTTCAAACTCAACAAGTCAACATGACATGTCATACTATATACATAATAAAATAAGATCTTATTGAAGAAGTTTTTAACTGTCTCTATGAAGACGTTTAAATTCAATTATAAAGTGTCATTTTCCTTACAAAGTTCACCTAATATATATTGCTATTTTTTTCTTTTAAATTTTTAATGGCCAATGAATGTGTTTTTCTTTTGAGATTTAACTGTTATCCAAAAAGATAACAAATAACAAATATGTCATTTAATGTATAAAGATTAACCATCCAACATACTTTAATCATTTTTTTTATAATTATTAACTTTGTTTTTATGAAGACTTTGAAATTCAACATGACATGTCATTCAATATACATAATAAAATTGGATCATATAGAATAAGTTCTGAACTGCCTTTATGGAAACTTTTAATTCAACAATAGTGGCATTTTCCTTATAAAGTTCACTTAATATATATTACTACTTTTTGCTTTTAAAATTTTAATGGATAATGAATGTGAATGTGTTTTGCTTTTGAGATCTAACCATTATCCAAAAAGATAACAATAACAAATATGTCAAAAGGTATAAAAACCATTAAACATACTTTAATCATTTTTTTTATAATTATTAAATTTGTTTTTATGAAGACCTTCAAATTCAACTAGTGAATATGACATGTCATACATTATACATAATAAAATAAGATATTTATCGCAGAAGTTGTCTTTATGAAGACATTTTTTTGAAAATAGAAACAAGAAAATCCTAATTAAATTGTGTACTTGAATTAAATTGTAATTCTAATTCTCATGGCAATTTGTAATAGTAACTAAGTTAATTTGACTTAGTTGGATTAGTCATTTTGAGTTGGGAGTCTATCTAGAGTCATCTAGAGTGGTTCCTAAATTTTACGGGCCCGGGTTGAGTTCTTTTGAGTTGTAATTATTTAATTCAGTTTAACTAAGTTAAATTTAGTTAAACTAGTTCCAAATGATGGAGGAATTAGTGGGAGATCTAGTAGTGGGGTGTAACCTGCATTACTGGGTTGTAACCAGCACTGATCAACCTGTAAATTGAAGATTCACTCATAATTAACTCATGGATGTTAGACCCGAGAAAGGCACAGTTGAGATTGGAGTTCATGGAAAAGGTACTATCCGTTGTATAATCATCCGAATTGTACATGTGGTGAATGAAATTAGAGGAAGTCCTATGATGGATTGCACAATTATGGATGATGGATTTCCTAATTAAATATGCACTAATTCCCTAGGAAACTGCACAAGGAAATAGGAGCTTGGTAGGAAACAAAATTGGTTAAGTATTGGCTGGAACTTGTTTGTGAAGTAGTGAGATAGATTAATATAGTGAAGAGGTTCCTCGGGCTTGAGAAAAATATTGTAATCTTCTCATATTTTCTGAAAAATGCAATATACAAATAGCAGGGGTTTTTAGCTATGCATTTCCCTTGAAAATTATTGTGTTATGTGTGATTGCATTCTTTCTCTTTTATGATTCATGATTTCATCAAGAAATTATTGTTTTTTCCGATGAGTAGAGTAGATTCAAGTCAATTCTTTTAGCATATTACAATATGAAGTTTGAATCTACAAGGAATTTCTACATGGTATTAGAGCTAAAATCACTTTAGAAGAGGAGAATACGAGTTTATATTTTGCAAGAGAAATCAAATTTGCAGTATCATATTTCAAAGCCAGCAGGATGTCGTTCTATGGATTGAGACTCAAATATGCCCTTGAGGGTAGTTCAAACTATATTTCTTGGAAGGACAGGATGGAGGCGATGTTGGAAGACAACGAGTTTAAGGAATTCATAGACAAAGATATTCCTAAGCCAACTGATGCTTAGGATTTGGCAAAGTAGTGAAAGTGTGTGGAAAAGGTGAGAAGTATTATCCTAGAAGGAGTTCGAGATCATATTGTCTCGAACCTCCGTGGTAAGGAAACTCCATTTGAAATGTGGAAGGCCTTGATGGACTTGTTTCAAAACAACAATGACCACATGAAGCTGACACTAAAGAACAAGCTCAAAAAGATCAAGACAGAGAAGGGCGACATAATACCGAAGTACTTGACCAAGTTCACCCAATGTAGGGATGAGCTTGGAAGTGTCAGTGTTGTAGTTGTTGAAGATGATATGGTGAGCCTAGCACTTCTAGGCCTTCCCAAGAGTTGGCACAGTTACCAGGACTTAGTTAATGGGAGGGAGAATCAACCAGATTGGGAGCGGTTGTGGTCGGACTTGGTACAAGAAGAGATTTGACGGAACACTAGGGATGGATCCTCATCCAAGAATGATGATGAGAAGAAATGTGCCTTAGCTGGAAAGGTGAAGAAAGGGAAGGGGAAGTCATCCCATTCCAATTCAAATTCTAGTCAAGGTGGCAAGAATAAGTATATGTTGAAGATTAAATGTTCTCACTGTCACGAGTTGGGACACTATACCACAAAGTGTTCAGATAAGAAGGCCGGTAAGAATCCCTTAGGAGCAATGGTAGGTGAAGCTCTTGTTTCACAATTCGATATGGATTTCACCCTCATCACTTACATGGTGACATCGGTGATGGGTAGTGTGTGGTACTTGGATAGTGGATCCTCATTCCATATGAACGACAACAAAGTGTTCATCAGTGAATTGGAGGAGAAGGACCTTCAGATGCACATCGATAACAGAGATGATGGGAGGTATAGCGCGATTGACATCAATTACCTTTTAGAATGAGTCTAGTACTTCTCTCACATTAAAAGATGTCATGTATGTTCTAGGTTTGAAGAAGAATTTGGTTTCACTTGCCATGTTGGAGGACTATGGCTACGATGTGATATTTAGTAAGGGAAAGGATTTCCTTCATCACATAGCCTTAGGACAGGTGAAGCGGATCAGGGTTCGGGTGAATAACGTCTACAAAATTAGATGTAGAAGACTGAACTTCTTTAAGAACTAAAGAAGAGGAGGTGAAAATCCAAGACATCATTGAATTGTGGCATAAAACATTGGGTCACTTGCACCATAGATATTTGAAGATCATGCAGAAAATTTCTACAGGAATTCCCAAGGGTAAAGTAGAGCAGAGAGACACATGCAAAGGGTGTATATTGGGGAACTACACCAAAGCTTCATTTCATGATAAATACAATCAAGCGCAAGCGATCCTTGATAGAGTTCACTCAGATGTGTGAAAACCATTCTTGACAACATCCACGTCCAATCATAGGTATTATGTAATATTAGTTGATGATTTTTCTCGTAAGTGTTGGATTTTAGAAGAAACATCAGACATCTGCTAAATTTTGTGAATTTAAAGCACTTGTCAAGAAATACATTTATAGGAAAGTTAAATCTCTTAGAAATGATAATGTTGGATAATATGTGTCAAATTAATTCAATAAATTTTGTGCATCAAAAGACATTTGAAGAGAGTTAATAACACCTCATAAACCACAACATAATGGGGTGGTTGAAAGGAAGAACACAAGTATTGCGGGAGTGGCACAAGCGATGTTACATGATTAGGGCCTGTCATTGCACTTATGGGCTAAGGATGCAACACAATTGTTTATTTGCATAACATAAGCCCTCAACGAATTCTTAGGATGAGTACATCAAAAGAAGATTTTTCAGGTAAGAAACTAGATGTGGCAAACTTCAAGATCTTTGGTTCATCAATCTATTGTCATTTTACCAAGGATGCAAATAAAAAGATAGAGCCAACAACTAAGTTGGGCATATTTGTGGGGTGCACTGATACACCTCATAACTATCAGGTGTACCTTCCATCCAACTGTAATACCCTGCTCCCACATCTACCCAAGTAACTGGCCATTTGGGGTAAGCATGCCACTAGAGGCTACTATAGTTGGATTCGACCTCCTATGTGACCTTAAGGAAATGGAATCAATGGAAACATAACACAAAGACCTTCCACATCAGCTACAAGACCCTGAGAAGCATGCCAACACTTCAAGAAGATTTTCCCTAGGTCCCATTGAAGTTTTGATCAACTTAGCCCCTAGTCACTCTAATGTTATAGTCATGACAGCGTCTAAGGACCTCTAGTCTCTCTCACAGGCTTGCCTGCTCGCATCCATAATATTTTTGTCAGTACTATACTATCGTTCCTGGGATTTAAGCCGCTTTTTTAGGCCCATAGCTTAGGTCACTTCCCAAAATTACATGACATATTCAAAATCATAAAATGACAAGGAAACAATGATGCTAGAGAAATTACTTAAATAAATCCTCAATCAAACCCCTACTAGCCATGATAGGCATTTCGTCAAACATATCACATACATGTCATCTACAGGTGTAAACAACAGAGTTAAGCATATGGATCTCATACTTATCTAAGAATTGCTAAGAACCATTATTCCCTCATGTCATTTGCTGCATTACCATCTATTAGGCCATAGATTTATTATCCATTCATTTACAAGTAAAAACATGCTGGGAGCCATACATAGCTGCTGTCATAAAACATACATATAACCAACATAGTAACAATAGGATACCATAGATATATCACCCGTAAGATCCATATATAAACCAATACATTTGCACATGAAAATCAAGGGAATGAATTTCTCATTAATGAATGCAAGAAACCAACCGGAGATGGGATTACCACACTCCACCCTACCATAGAAGCAATGAGCCAAATCTCTCTTCATCCATTCACGCCCATGCCATATTCCAAGCATGAATGTGGGACTCATACCAAAAGAACCAACCAAGGCATATTGAGGCTAAACAACCTCACTCTCATGAATAGAAACCAGGCTATACCGTAATCCATCCCAGATCACCCAAGACAATGAACACATCATAACAGGCTTTACCATGAGCTCCACCTGATCACTAGGCCAAACAAGAATGGATGCCACTGAATTTCTCCACCTACACTGTGAGGAATTTTCCTATTTCCTAGTCTCTCAAGCTTTGTTGCAATCCAAAACCGGATCACTAGGACCTAAACTAAGCCCCACTCTCTAGGCTTTACCACATATCCAAAACCCAGGATTATTAGGCCCAATAGAGAGAAAACCACCTCTTGGCTTTACCGTATATCTTGTCATTCACCAAAAAGGATTCCTAGGCCCACCGAGGAAACACAATCCTGGCTTTACTGCAACCCACAATTTGGTTGATGGGTCACTAGGCCAGTGGCTTTACCGTGATCCACATTCTGGTTCAGGGAACACTAGGCCATGTGTTTGATCATTAAGAGATTCACCTCACTCAACTTTGAATCAATCTAGCAATCCAACTCAACCAAAATGTGAGAACCCCATCAAACCATGGCTATTCGGAAATGGAAAGCCTAGGCTAAAAACATTGTTACACCTAGAAAAACCCATTCCATAGCAATAAAAGAACCAAATGCAATACCATGCATGCCAAATATAGCAAGGAAAATACACATGCAAACCAATACCTGCAAAGAATACTGTTGTAGTTGCTTGATCCTGCCTTTCCCTGCTTGATCTTTACTTCCTCTTGCCTTCTTTTCCTTTCTCGTTCCCATACATAACCAAAGAAAAAACTTGAGCGAAGAGTTTCCACTGACCAAGAGCTTGCCAACTAATCCTTATAAGCCTTTTTATTAATGCGGCCTCAATTTTCTTCATTTTCGATTATTTTCCTTCATTTTCCTCCTCACATGCAACCTGTGACCTTTCACCTTCCTTTTCTCCTAATTTAAATTATCTTCATAAATAATTGTTCCAAAATGCCATTTTTCTTTTCCAAAGCCTTAACCATTGCCTTTGCTAATTTCCTTAGAAATTAAATCGATGAACACCCACACTACGATGTTTCGCCCAACATTCAACTTGGAATACGTGTCGCGTTACCGTGGCCTTATATATTTTTACATGAGTTTTTAACTAGGGTTGTTACAAAACCCTCCCCCTTGGGAGAACACTATCCTCAATGTTCAATGACACCTATAACCAACAACACTACTAAAAAGAAAACATACTACCCATGGAGCTTTATAACATAGCTTGTTGCAGTATTTATAATGAATGACCTGCCCAAAAGAAAAACATGATGACAACATGACCAAATAACAACCATACTGCATACTGGAACTTTATAACAAAACTCATTACGATATTTACAATAACCACATATACACATATGCACATTTTCTAAACCAACAAATAAATGATACGTTACCTGCATCCACAACAAGGGAATCCAAAGGCTCACACCTCCACCCTGAAAGTAATACTAGGTTTCACCTCTTTCACAGGAAATCCATAATCTACGGCCACAGTCAAAGGTGCATCCAATGTCCAATGCTATAATCCCAAGCCACTTATCCTCTCAGTGAAAAGTTAGCGGCTCATTGTTCCAGGGCACACTCCCAATAGGCATCTGATTCCAATTGGAAATTCTAATCAATGAAACAAATATATCTACGACATTCCCTTCTCTACTACACAGTCCCTCAAGAAATCTGGTCACCCCCTTCCATTCAACCACTCACCTTCCAGGTTCCCCGGAATCCCCTATCCCAAGCGATCCATCCCTTGGAAAGGATTCCTCGCATCAGAAGATCAAACAACCAAGGAATATACCTGACTTAAAACCATCATACTGGTCATATCATGCTCATGGAAATCAATGGACACTATTGGGTACCAGTGTCCCATAATGGCCATGTTTGGGAAAATTATAAACTTATAATTTGACAGACATAAATTATCAACCAGGGGTAGGTAAACTTGTGAAATGTTGCGCAAAATATATGCAGGCTAATATTTTTAGCATTTTCCTAAACAAAATCACATACACACACAAATCCAATGTCCCTTTTTCCCATCAACACTTGGCAACAAAGGCTATGGAGTAGATTTAATCATCCCTCTAAAGCTCTGAAAATTGTTGATGCTAATTAGAAAAAGATAATAGATCAATCAAACAACAATTAAATCAATTCAACAATTTGCAATGTAATATTAGAGCCTACTCAAAGACTCAAAACATATTCATCACATAAGCTTAATCATATCACATGTGCTACTGTAATTTAGAAAAGAGGAATAAAAATTTGTGTAAAAACTCTATCAATTCATGAAAATAATTAAAAGAACACAATCTACAACTATGGGAGTTATGAGTAAAGGGGGCCCTCCCTTACTCACAAATCCTTCAACTACTAAAGTTGTTTAAACAACACAATGAACATCACATGAAGTTTGTATTAATCTGAACAAGTATTATAATAGTATCAACGTTTGATATATCTACCTCCTCTACGAATGAGACATGAAAGTATTTATACAAATACAGAGGCATAAACTTTCCCGAATTAGGAAAACTGAAACACTGCAACTATATGCTAATAATAACTGGAAAAGACAATAAAAATAAGCATGATGAGTTTGATCCATGACTGAAAGCATGGATCAAACTAATCTCATTGGGTTGCTGAGGCTATTTCCCACTTCGACTGTTCATGAGAAGTCTAAAAATCTGGGTGGTTTCAGTGGCAATTTTGAGGAAACCAATAGGACAACATCCATGAAGGAAAATTTCTTGACAAAACCAATGTTTTCGTTCTCTTCGAGGTTGACCGGAACATACTCAACCATCAATATCATTGCAGGAAATCGAAGCAGTTATAGGAAATTGGCATATATACAGGAAATCACGCCTTGTCTGTAGGAAATCACGGAATTGCTTCGGAAGATAGTTGATCTTCATAGGATTTGGTAAACACTCTTGTAGATGTTGATAATTCGATTAGGTATCATTTAACTTCAGAAGTACTCAAGAATAAAGGGAAATCATACTTTTTACACTAATTTGCATACCTTAAAGCCCACAACACCCTTTTGGTAAAAAGAAAAACATAGGATATGGCAAAAAGAGAGGCATGAAGGGTCAAAAGGAGTTCAAAATATGGGGGAGCAAGGCCTTAGAACATTATAAAAAATGGACAAAATCAGGACTCAACATCGCCCCCACACCTAGCTCCTTGCATGTGCCTTATGCAAGAAAAAATGTTGCACATTAAAAGAAAAAATCATTTTGTGCCCTATGTTGCAGCTACTATAGCCAGGTGATCCAGTTGCATCGTGCTGGACTCAACCTCCTAAACCCTGCCTTGATATTCTTCATTATTTTTCACTAGGTGCTTGATCTGAGCCTGGTTTTTCTTTGTGACTCGGCATGCCTTCTGATGCTTCTCTTTCCACTCCTCCAGTTATTTCTACAGACGTAAGTTGTTTTCTTTTAGAGTTTCATTTTCCCTCTGAAGAACTCACTCAGACGTAGTGAGCTCAGTGATAGTTTCCTCCATCTCCTTCAGGGACTGCTTCTTTTTAGAGGTTTCCTCATCCCCATGATGTGCTTGAGAGGACTGAGGCGGACTTGGTTCTTCTCGCTCTCTACAACCTTCGATTGTTTTCTCCCCATTTTCTTGTGGGTCTTGGAAAGACGCAGCCTCCAACTCTTCTTTGTCAACGAACACAATTGACTCGATCTTTACTTACTTCCCCTTAGCCAAGTCTCAGGGTTTCTTATCCTTCTTCTTAATTTTAATTTGTTGCACCTCCTCCTCCAGATTTTCCTTTATCTCTAGCTTCATGGCATGGCTCCTCATAAAATGCCTAACAGGGGAAAGGATACCTTTTGAGAGCTTCAACTTCTTCCCCTTAGTTTCCTTGATCACCATCATCTCCTCATATTTCTTAACTGCTTCCTGTGTAGAGAAGCGAAGTAGGAAAATCCACTGGGGTACTAACCAGGCTCGCTGACAGTGGAGCAATGCTTATGTTCCTGTGTGACTCCTTCGGGGTACTATCCAGGCCTGCTGGCAGTGGAGCCACACTAGAGATGAAAACTTATACTCTAAAAATATTAAGCTCATGAGCAAATCTACCCTTCCCGATTTTGAAACATTATGATCTGGCTAAATCTTTTGTTGTGTTTGACTGAGTTGGTACAAGGTGAACCGTGTTTTTCCATGCATTAAGTGGGGAAGCCGAAGTGACATGCACAATGAATCAATACTCCCTAAAAGCCCAAGGCCCTGTGCTGGGAATGAACCAAAATAGAGAAGCTGGTATATTCAACTAGTGTGTCACCAAGTGTTGTAGCTGCTGCAACACCCTCCAAAATGTTGGCCTGCATCCTAATTTTGGAGCCTTCCTTGGTTTTTCCACTGATGGTTACAAACACTCAAGCTCATTCCATGAGCTCTTGTAGATTCTTTACACCTTTTTGCTTGTTTGACCAATGGTCTTCTTTTGGCATGTTAATTGATTCGTCATGCTTGTGATCTTGTTCTGGTGATTTTTAAGGTTGGTCTTTGTGTGTATGAGTTGTCTTCTCTCTATGGCATCGATCGTACTCACACACAAAGTTGTAAGCATTGTTGCACAAGTTTCGTCATGGTCATTCGAAGGTCTATCTCAAGTGTCGCACTTATCACTCCTAACCTTAAGACAATTTCACTGGGCACATGTTTGTCTTGTTGGTTTGTGTCTTGTCATCGAGTCATGCTAAGTGTCTGAGCACAATGTCACATCTATACAAGTTCACTTTCTCTCACACTTAGCCATTTTTTCCTGAAAATATGTTTACCGGATAAACCCGTTCAACTGGAACCTGATTGAGTTGCACTGTGTAGTCTCAGCTCTCAGTAACCTTGCTCTGCCACCTAGAATTGTGCAGTGCTTGAGGATTTCCTCCCAGGAAATGTCACTGTGCAATCCTGGAAGTGAGCAGGTTGTTTGTATCCCAGAATTGTGTAGAAATTGTCTCTAAAACTGATCCAATATGTGCTTCCCATAAGATCAATTACTAAGCCTCCCTCTAATATACAGTAAATTTGTACTTCACTGTGACCCGGGGCTGCACTACTCTCCAAAATTGCGCATACATGCCCATCTACGTACCCTACACTGCCTTCAGAAACTGTGCAGTCATGTTGAGTCAGGCCTCCTGTTGGCTTGCTTTGCTCTGCTCCTGAAAATTGCACAGTTTTGACTGGTACAAATTTTGTTGCCTCGCTCTGCACTATTTCCAGAAACTGCGCAGTGTTGCCTGTCCCTCACTATCTCTCAGAAATGCACAGTTGTGACCAGTAGATCCCCGTAGCCCGATCATTCCTTGCTCAGGAAAATTGCTCAAAATTTCCTGCCAGTGTCCTCTATTGCCCCGCTTTGTCTCCCTTAGAGAAATTGCACATATTCCTAGCTGGAACTTGAGTGGCTCGCTCAACCCTCATCTTGAAAATTGCGTAGAACTATCCAGCAGTTCCCCCCCGACACCCTGCCTTATCTTCCTCCCAGGAATTGTGAAGTTCTCCCTAGTTGGGTCCCACCTTGCAGTTGTCATTGTTGGCCCTGATTGCATAATTTTGCCTCACAGTGACCTCTACGTAGTTTTTCCCGATAGTACTTTAGAGCCCCTCATCCCAGCCTGAGTTTTTTTTGTGTAGTTTCAATATCTTGTCCTCTCTCCCGATCACCTAGACCCGGAACCGAAAACAATGCATCATGCTAGACTAGGAGATTTTTTGGATTTGATGTCATCCTATCATGACTGGATTGCAGGAATAGGTACATTGATGGAACATGGGGCGACGACGAATAGGATGAAGAAGGAGCACATGCTAGGAGACTTGCTCATAGCTGAACGAACATATAAAGTACATCGAGCAGCAAGCGAAAGGGATACATGCACTAAACCATCAAGCAAAGACCAAGACCATAGAAGAACCCGCAACACTTTTCCATGCAGAGGTGAAGACACAACACACCGAGAGCACATCCATCAATCAGCAATATAGCAGCTTGACATGGAACCATAGCCAGCCAATACATGTCAGCAATGTCATGTCGAGTTGTGTCATGAGTTGTCTTGGCCACATCACTACTATGGGCCATACTTGTTGCAATCAAATGTACTGTAAAGTGAAAGTCCAACAGACACACAAAGTTCATCGAGTAGCAAGCGAAAGGGATACATGCACTGAACCATCAAGAAAAGACCAAGACCATAGAAGAACCCGCAACACTTTGCCATGCAGAGGTGAAGACACAATGCACTGAGAGCACATCCATCACTTAGCAATATAGCAGCTTGACATGGAACCAAAGCCAACCAATACATGTCAGCAATGTCATGTCGAGTTGTGTCATGAGTTGTCTCGGGCACATCACTACTATGGGCCATACTTGTTGTAATCAAATCTAATGTAAAGTGAAAGTCCAACAGACACACATAATGAAGTTGAAGAGTCACGTCAGTTGAAAAGTCATAGGAAGTTGAACAGTCGTGAGGGAAGCCCAAGAGTCACAATGGTCAAGCATCACCCTTGGATATATATACACCCTCATTGTATGAGCAAAGGAATTTTTACCTTGGCTCCTCCTAGATACCCTTGAGAGTCTATAGTCTATTCTTTGAGGAGCGAGGAGTGGCTCCAATGTCCCACTATTAGGACTAGTGATGTATGGTGTACAAATGTATCCTGGAACTTTTTCCTAATTCGTAATCCTGTCTCATGCTAGCACTTTTTTCGCACATGTTTTGTATTTGTTTGTAAGAATATTCTTTAAACGTTTGTAATGCATGTTTTCTTAACGTGCACTAATATAGTTGAACCACTTCAATTATTTTAGTACTTACATTGTTGAAGATGTGTTGTATTGTTTATCACTATTGTCTCGTTTGTGTGGACTACTCCACGGGAAACAAGACAAAGCATTCTTGTTTTTGCTTGGATATAATGATCGCCAACCCCATGTGGACTATTCCATTGGATGGCGTACATTTTTTACCTTGCACTTTGGTTTTAATGACTACCACATCCATTGTCGACTACTCCACTGGATGCTAGAAAAACCCTTGTTGTTTTCCGTGTGTGTCTCTCTCGGTGATACTATTGCTTTTCAATGTTTTTATGCTGAAAGTGATAGGTGATTCAAAGATCGTGGTACGTCAGGTATGTAACACCATGAACTATGTTTCACCTCGTCTTAAGAGTTACCAATAAGAGGTATGGCGGTTTATCTCTAACTTCTAAGATTCCAATATTATTTATGTATCAATAATGCGTAATGCAGCTACAGATGCTTTGGAAAATGCAGCTGCTAGGATGACACCGCTTAGGGATAGGTTTCTGTTGAAGTTTTGTATAATCCATCTATCCCTGAAAACATCCCTAATTTATGTGTTTTTGATGATGATGAGAAGATATTGCATTTCATAGTCGACACTAATGTCTTCAAGGAGACAACGATAGATGAAGACGATCATGAGCACAAGCAGTCTGCGTAAGACATAGCTGATGAAAGTAAAGGCAACTTCATCCCCAAGGATATGGTTTCACTCGAGAAGCTATATGACTTTCATAACTTCTTCTAGGGACCTAAGAACACTAAAACCCAATGTTCCACAGTGATGCACAAACAGATCAATCTGGGAACAGACAAAGATCCAAAATTTGTGAATCTTGGTACATGTTGCACACTAAAAGAGTAGCAAGCCTTTGTCCACTTGCTTAGATAGTACCCTGATGTATTCGTGTGGACATATGATACACGAATAATCCAACATGTCATCCCAATCAAGAACGGGGCCAAATTGTTTCAGCATAAGCTCATAAAATTACATATGTCGATAGAGGCCCTCATTCAGAAAGACTTGACTATGTTGTTGGATGCTCAGACTATTTACAAAGTTCGTCATTCTACATGGGTCTCAAACTTAGTTCCTGTCAGAAAGAAGTCCCGAGAGATTTTCTTATCTGTTGATTTCTAAAATCTGAATCGTGCCTCGTACGAAGACAATTACCCTATGACGTCCATGGAATGCATCTTGTAGACAGTTCTTGGATCAGAAATGTTTTCTCTGCTAGACGATTTTTCAGGATAAAATCAGGTTCTAATAGCAGAACCTGACAAACTGAAAACTACATTCCAAACCAAGTGGGGTATGTTCGCTTATCGAATAATGCCATTTGGGCTGGTAAACGTAAGCACAACTTTTTAGTGTGTAATGGACATCGTCTTTCATGGGCTCATCGGACAGAGCGTGGTGTCTACCTTGATGACATAACAATTTTTTCCAGAAAATGGTCAGACCACCTGCACCAGCTCAAGAATATATTTGAGCGATGTTGTAAGTACGAGATTCCCGAATCCCAAGAAGAGAATCTTTGCAGTGTTTGTGAGGAAACTCCTTGGGCACTTCATTGCCAAGAGTGGGGTCAAGGTAGATCCGGACCGAGTTCGGACCATCATGCAAATTCCTCATCCCCTAAAAAAGGAATCTATGCACTCCTTCTTGGGGAAGATCAACTTCCTTTGGAAGTTCATCTCAGTTTATGCACAGATCGTCAAACCCACAAAAGAGATGATCAAGAAGGATGCGGTTTATAACTGGGGAAAGCAGGAAAAAGACACATTCACGCGTATAAGAAAGTGATAGTAGAAGCACCTACGTTGTACAACCCATATTTCAACAAATATTAGTACACTCGCTTGTACATTGTACATTGTACCTTCTCTTCTGACACTTCACTCGTTGTAGTTCTCACTCAGAAGGATGAGCTAAACAACGAACATCCCATCTCCTTCATGAGCACGAGCTTGCCGGGACCGGAGATCAACTATCTTGCCATGGATAAGAAAGAATATGTTGTATACAAGGAGGTTAAACATTTCAAACCCTATCTACTGAAGAATAATTTCATAGTCTTTGTGGCGCACCCAGCAGTTAGATCGTTGCTTTTTCAACAAGAGTTGGGTGAAAGAATGTGAACTGGATGACATGAATGAAAGAGTATGATCTTGACATCGAGCCAGTTCACACCATCAAGGGTCATGGTATCTGTAGACTAGCAATGAAAGAAGTGCATGTGCAAGAGGAAGAAGAGGAGCTTGTCGGTTGGGAGCAATAAATTGAAATGTACAATGTAGGGAGAACACCCCCGACTTCGTACAGTAACTCTTGATATGAAGAAGTGCGCAAGTAACTTGAGCATGGCACCATGCCCTCTCACTTTTCTATGCGAGAGAAGAGGGCACTCTAACTGAAAACCTTATCTTACCAATTGGTGCACAGAGTGCTTTACAGAAAGCACCACAATGTCATTTTTCTCAAGTGCTTGGAAGCACAGGATTCAGAGAAAGTATTACATGATATGCTTGACGGACCAGCCGGGGGTTACTTCGTGGGTAACAAAACAACACATAAATTCACGAGAGCCAGTTTATACTAGATCACATTGTTTAAAGATGCATATGCTTATGCCCGCAAGTTCTCGGTTTGTCAGCGATGTGCCAATAGAACTCGAAGGTCAACAACCCCATTGTAGGTTGTTGCACTAGAAAAAAAATTCCGACAATGGGGCTTGGACATCATTGGGGATATTTTCCCACATTCATCAAGGCAACACCACTACATCCTGACTGCTACATATTACTTGACACGGTGGAGAGAAGTAGTTCTACCCAAACAAGTGAATGATCAAGAATTCATCAGCGTCCTACAATAAAACATCATCGTGAGGTTTGGCATTCCTATATCACTTGTTTTTTAAAATGAAACTTACTTTTCTTTGTTGAAGTTGCATGATTTTGCATTGCAATATGGTATTGAGTTAAAGAATTCAGCTAACTACTACCCGCAGGGAAATGGTCTTGTTGAGTCTACAAATAAAAATCTCATCTGCATCATAAAAAATACCATTTACTCTAAACAATCAAACTGGTATTCCGCTCTGGTAAATGGTCTTTGGTTGACTGAGTTACACCCAAACCCTCTTTGAACACATCTCCATACTTCCTCGCATAGGGAAAGAAGCCATAGTCCCACCAAATATCTAATTTCCCACTCTTTAGATATCCTAAGAATCCCAAGCCAAATCGTGTTTATTGGTTCAACGTAGGATGCACACACTACACAAGATACAAGAAGAACCAATGAAAGAAAAAGAAAAAATTACACTCCATCAGAAGTGTATCAAGAGATGGTTCGACATAAAGTCTATAGGGAACACCAACTTCGTTTTGGGTGACTTAGTTTTGAAGTGGGATAAACCCCACGAAGACAACAACAAACATACGAAGTTGCAGTCCCTGTGGAATGGTCCTTTCACGGTTCACGAAAATCTTGGCCAACAAACATACTGTCTTCAATCACTTGTCAGGAGGATTGACAACCTTCCTGTCAATGGCCAAGATTTAAAAAGCTATTTTCAATGATCTAGGGTCGTGCCCCACACTATGTACATATCATGTTTATTGCTTATTCTATTGTTTTTCTTTGTTGTTTTTGCTTCGATTTTGCTTTGCTTCGTTTTGATGTCTTGTCATTTCGTTTTATAAATAAGTGTTGTCTTGCACTGTGTTCTGGCTTTTGAATAAGTATGTGGTTGAATTTCAGGAGTCTTGTGGCATTACAACGCTTGGTCGGTCATGTGTCCATGTTCTCTATGATTAGTTGTAACTTTTGGCTGATGAAGTCTCAACGGAAAATAAGATCCGTCTGTAATGGAAACTCTGATCAAACCATGAACTTGTGTCCAAACTGGAAACCCCATGCCTATACTCAGTCTTCTGCTCTATGTGTTCAAGCTTATCCAACTAGTAGAAATGGATAAGGGGAAAAATCTAAACGAGGAAACCTAAATCAGAGATCTTACATGCTTCTCTGAAGGAACAACCTCTTATGTTCTCAATAAGTCAGGATCCCTCTTCCGCCCCAAAAATAAATAAGTACCTATGCACAATCCTCTTTAAAAAAAATACAAAGGTGAAAGAAGAGAAAGGCTTCCTACATAGAGAAGTGAAGTAGGCAACTCCATCGGGGTATTGACTAGGCTCGCTGATAGTGGAGAAATGCTTGTGTTCCTGCGTGACTCCGTCGGGGTATTTTCTAGGCCTGCTGGCAGTGGAGCAACACCAGAGATGAAAACTTATACTCTGAAAATCTTAAGCTCGTGAGCCAATCTACCCTTCCCAATTTTGAAACATTGTGATCTGGCTGAATCTTTTGTTGTGTTTGACTGAGTTGGCACAAGGTGAACCATGTTTTTCCATGCATTAAGTGGGGAAGCCGAATTGACATGCACAACAAATCAATACTCCCTAAAAGGCCAAGGCCCTACGCTAAGAATGAACCAAAATAGAGAAGCTAGTATTCAACCAGTGTGTCACCAAGTGTTGTAGTAGCTGCAACACCCTCCAAAATGTTGGCATACATCCAAATTTTGGAGCCTTCCTTGGTTTTTCCAATGATGGTTACAAACACTCGAGCTCATTCCATGAGCTCTTGTAGAGTCTTTACACCTTTTTGCTTGTTTGACCGACGATCATTTTTTGGCATGTAGATTTCTTTGTCATGCTTGCGATCTTGTTTTGGTGATTTTGAAGGTTGGTCTTTATGTGTATGGGTTGTCTTCGCTCTATGAACATGGATCATACTCACACACAAAGTTGTAAGCATTGTTGCGCAAGTGTCCTCATGGTCATTTGAAGGTCTATCTCAAGTGTCGCTCTTATCACTCTTAATCTTAAGACAGTTTCACTGAACACATGTTTGTCTGTTGGTTTGTGGTGTCCCATCATCGAGTAATGCTAAGTGTATGAGCAAAATGTCACATCTATACAAGTTCACTTTCTCTCACACTTAGCCATTTTTTCTTGAAAATCTGTCTACCAGATAAACCCGTTCAACCGGACCCCGATTGAGCTACAATGTGTAGTCTCAGCTCTCAGTGACCCCGCTCTGCTGCCCAGAACTATGTAATGCTTGAGGATTATCTCCCTAGAAATTTTATTGTGCAATCCTGGAAGTGAGCAGGTTGTCTTTCTCCCAGAATTGTGTAGAAATTGTCTCCAAGCCCGATCCAATATGCGCTTCCCACAATATTAGTTACCAGGCCTCCCTTTGGTATACAGTAAATCTACACTTCACTGTGACCCAGGGTTGCGCTTCTCTCTAAAATTGTGCATACATTCCCAGATGCCTACCCCTACACTTCCTTCAGAAACTGTGTTTTCATGTTGAGTCAGTTCTCCTACTGGCTTGCTCTGCTCTGCTCTTGAAAATTTTGCAGTTTTGACTAGTACACCTTCTATTGCCTCACTCTGCACTATTTCCAGAAATTGCATAGTGTTTCCTGTCCCTCACTCTCTCAGAAATGTGTAGTTGTGACCAATAGATGCCCGTAGGCCGATCATGCCTTGCTCGAGAAAATTGCATAGAATTTCCTGCCAGTGCCCTCTATTGCCCCACTCCGTCTCCCTCCGATAAATTGCACATATTCCCAGCTGGACCTTGAGTGGCTCACTTAGTCCTCATCCTGAAAATTGCGTAGAATTGTCTAGCAGTTCCCCCCGACAACTTGCCTTATCTTCCTCCCAGGAATTGCGTAGTTCTCCCTAATTGGTTCCCACCTTGCAATTGTCATTGTTGACCGTGATTGCATAATGCCTTCTAGTGACCTTGGCACAGTTTTTCCCGAAAGTACTGTAGAGCCCCTCATCTCGGCTTGAGCTTTGTTATGTGCAATTTCAGTATCTTGTCCTCTCTCCCGGTCACCTGGACTCGAAACCGAAAACAATGTATCATGCTAGACTAGGAGATTTTTTGGATTTGATGTCATCTTGTCATGAGTGGATCGCAAGAACAGGTACATTGATGGAACATGGCGCGACGACGAACAAGATGAAGAAGGAGAACATGCTAGGAGACTTGCTCATAATTGAATGGAGATACAAAGTAGATCGAGTAAAAAGCAAAAGGGATACATGCACTGAACCATCAAGCAAAGACCAAGACCATAGAAGACCCCGCAACAATTTGCCATGCAGAGGTGAAGACACAACGCAGCAAGAGCACATCCATCACTCAGTAATATAGCAGCTTGACATGGACACTACATCCAGCCAGTACATGTCAGTAGTGTCATGTTGAGTTGTGTCATGAGTTATCTCGACCACATCACTACTATGGGCCATACTTGTTGTAATCAAATGTAATGTAAAGTGAAAGTCCAACGAACACATAATGAAGTTGAAGAGTCACGTCAGTTGAAAATTCATAGGAAGTTGAACGGTCGTGAGGGAAGTCCAAGTGTCAAAAGGGTCAAGCATCAACCTTGGCTATATATACCCCTTCATTGTATGAGAAAAGGACTTTTCACCTTGGTTCCTCACAGATACCCTTGAGAGTTTGTAGTCTATTCTTTGAGGAGCGAGGTGTGGCTCCAATGCCCCACTGTTGGGACTAGTGATGTATAGGTGTACAAATGTATCTTGGAACTTTTGCCTATTTCGTAATCTTGTCTTAGGCCAGCACGTTTTCACACATGTTTTGTATCTGTTTGTAAGGCTATTCTTTAAGCATTTGTAATGCATGTTTTCTTAACATGTACTAAGATAGTTGAACTATTTCGATTATTTTAGTACTTACATTGTTGAAGATGTGTTGTATTGTTTATCATTGTCGTCTCATCCATGTGGACTACTCCATAGGAAATTAGACAGACCATTCTTTTTTTTCTTGGTTATAATCATTGTCACCCCAATGTGGACTATTCCGTTGGATGGTGTACGTGTTTTCCATTGCACTTTGGTTTTAATGACTGTCGCATCCGTTGTGCACTACTCCACTGGATGCTGGACAAACCCTTGTTGTTTTTCACAAGTGTCTCTCTCTGGGTGGTACTATTACTTCTCATCTAGAGGCTCACATTTACCCTCTCCCTTACAGTAAGAGAACTCGGACATGGAGTTATGTTACGCACTCACCAGGCATACTCACCTCGCTTTCTTAAAGTTACAAGCATAACACTCTCATGTGCTGAACAAAGAGAGCTAAGGAAAATCTCTAATATAATGGCAACTAGGCCATCATATCAGATGGGACTCCTACACCAAACGATGTGAGGTCTAGTTGGGACTTCATACCAGGGTGATCCCCTGAATGTTGGTGGGTCCAACACTGTCAATGGATTCCTATGATAAAGGAACTATGTATAAAAGATCTTGAGGAAGCAATATGCGAAGAAAGGTGAAAGAAGAGTTCATGGAAGATGAATATATGGTCACGAAATCAACATCTAATAATGATTGAAATAATTATCAATAACATATGCATGGAGAAGGTACGAATACCTTGGTTTGTATATTGGAAAAGAATGACCTTGGTAATGTATGACTTGGAGATGGAATCATATAGTATGTGAAAGGATGTTGATGTTGTAAGAAGTTAATGACATGATTGAAGGCCATCATAAAGAGATAACTTTGATTTAATGTTCATTTTATTCTTGAGAAAGCATTTAGTTGGGTTGAAACAGGACTATCGAAGAGAGTTGTAGAAGTCACCTAAAACTAATACCGATGAGATTGGATGAAATATCTTGAAATAAACATGACTTGGAATAGGTAGTTGTATAAAGGATAGCTAGATGATTACAAGGAGATCAATTTCTGATGAAGAGAATAATGACATTACTATTGGTTCAACAGGACGTTTTGTAGAGGGGAAGTGATGAAGATGATGGTCGATGCCCTACAAAAAAGAAGAAGGCTCCATGATGAAGAAGTTGAAATTTTTGATATGATGTCGAAAGGAGGATCCCTACAAGTAGCTAATAGTACCATGATCTCCACCAAAGAGTGTTGTTGTTGATAACAAGTCCCTTGTTAAGAGGGAGCTTAGGTATATTCTTTTTATAGGAATGAGTAGATCCTCCCTAGTTGAGAGGGAGAGATAGACACATCATTCTTGTCTTCATGTTATGAAGAAAGAATGAAGGATTGGGTAAGCATATGAGATTGATCAATTAGAGGAAATTTCAGCCTAAAAATGACCTCCTAAGGAAAAATATTAAAATAATAGTTAAAATAAGAGTTATGAATTTTGGAGGGAAAAGAATATAATTATTTTTTTACTTGTATTTTTGGCTTATCTCCTTATAGGTTTACTCAAATTTCAAGTGTAGACACTCATTGGATGCAAAATTAAAGTTCACATCCAACGAGTACCCATTATGCATACTTCTGAGAAGATCCACATTGATAAAAACTAAAGATACATTAAAAAAACACATTTTTTAATGTATCTTCATTTTTTTATCAATGTGGATCTTCTCAAAAGTATGCATAATGGGCACTTGTTGGATGTGGAGTTTAATTTTGCATCCAATGAGTGTCTACACTTGAAATTTGAGTAAACCTATAAGGAGATAAAGCCAAAAATACAATTAAAAAATAGTTTTTATTTTTTACCCCTAAAATATTTACATGTACCTCTTTTTAAATTTAAAGGAATTTGATTGGTTCACATATTTTGACATGGAAATTACCTGAAAATTTCATGGGCACTTTTAGGCTAAAATTTCCTCTAATGTTCGATACTCTTTGAGGATGAGGTAAGGCATCCAATAGGTAAGAGTAGTCAAAGAAGAAATTCCATGAGGATGTGTTAATCCAATATATGAATGGTCCTAGAAGGGCATACCTTGTGAACATCTAGATGGGGTATGTGTCTTGAGAGACAATGATGAAGGTGTTTATTAGTCATTGTATCCCCAACATTGTGTTATGTTCCTATGGAGAGACAGAGTTATTAGTCAAGGCCTTGTTATATGACAATGTCGGATGATATGATGAGATGCATTAATATAAGCTTAATAAATATCTTATGAGATGGCATACCAATCTGACTCTTCTTATGAGAATTATTTAGTATGAGAAAGCCGAAGTACCTTGTATGGATTATGAATACCTCCCTAGTTAAGAGGGAGCGTTGAAAAGTGTAACTAGGTTTGGTCTCATAATGTCTAATGTAATCATGATTTTATGTACTTGATGTAAAGAGAAAAATAATTTTTATTATTGTTATTTTTGTAGCATGGGTTTCATGCTCAAGATTATTTTATTTATAGGTCAAGAAGCTATTGAATACTTCTAGGGATTTGTCATAAAGTATAGGAGTCAAAGTCATTTGCATATGTAAATACCCTATTGGGTATATTTTATCACGTCAATAGATTTATTTGTGTAATAAAAAGTGTCATAAAGACCCTCCAAGACCTATTCAAACTACAAAAGTAAAGTCGGCCTACAAAGTTATGAAGTCGGCCTCAATAGAGCCATTCAACCACCATGAAGAAGTATATGTATACAAGATGTTTGACCTCATTGAAAGTGAATTCAAGAAGTTCATTGAAACCCAAGGAAGGCAATAAATACCTAGCGAAGAGAAGGAGAACAAAGGAAAGAAGGAAGCGAAGTTGTAAAAGACCGTTTTTGGCCATTATTCTTCACATGTGCGAAATCAAGACATCAAACCTGTTGCAACAAGAACATAAATTGCAGTTGCCATTAGAAGTTGAGGTTTGGACTTAAAGGAATCAATTTGAAGCCAAATTTCTAAGGAGAAGGGAGATCCTCCAACAAAGAAGAAAATAGAGTTATTTATCATATTTCCCTCACTTGTGCAAGAATGAGTTTCTGTCATAAAGAGATGCAATTGCAGTCAGAATCGTAGGTCCAAGATTTTTGGTCGAAGGAGAAAGTTGTAGCAGATAGAAGTCAAGTTTGACTAACTTTGACTTTGTGGAGGAGAAGTTCAATCAAGGAGAGGTTTGAATTGGTCTTGGCGGAGTCTTGGTCTTGGGTCATAGGTCTTGAAATTCATCATATGGACATTCTATAAGAAGAGAAGAATTCTTGTGGGGTTTCCTCTCAAGAGAAGAGGTTTTCACCCTGGCTAGCAACCTACATTTTGTGTCCTTCTACCTCATTGATCTTTATTGTTTGGTAGTTGTTTGATGATAAAGAACATAATAATAATCAAGATAATAACAAGCACATCAAGTTAAGTAAAAGAACATCACAAGCAATTATCAAAATAAGAAAAATCACCTAATTGAGTTGCCCTTTATTTCTCAACACGAGAACCCCGGGGCATCCAAAATCTTGAAGCTTGACAATTGTAACCTTGATTTTGAAAAAAAATTATTGAAATTTCTATTATTTTCTCGACCTGTTAAGACTTAGTCACTATTGTAAACCTTGTTTTACAGATTTCTTTGAATAAATTTCAAACATTTCAATCAAAAGTAATTTAGAGTGGGTTTGTTGACTTTATTGTTTCTAATTTTTGGTTTGCCATAAAATGCTCAAAAATTTGTTGGGCACTTAATCCTCATGATTAATATTTGGGTTAGTGTGTGTTATGGATATTAGTTATTAGAGTCCAAGAAAACTTGGAAATTGAATCCAACTGTATCGACATTGTATTTATATGTGCAATATCCATAATACGAATTGAAATCACTTTCTAATTTGTGATTCCAATAGTGGTATGAGAGCAGTGGTTTATCTGCTCTAATACCATTTTTGGAATCACAAATTGGAAAGTGAATTCAATTTGTATTACGAATATCGTACATATAAATACAATGTTGATACAATTAGATTCAGTTTTCAGGTTTTCTTGGACTCTAATAACTACTATCCATAACACGCACAAACCCAAATATTAATTATGAGGATTATGTGTTATCAGAGCATTGGTTCAAGGAGTATTAGAGCAGTGATTTATCTACCTTGCCATTGAACTTGTGCCACTAGTTTTGTGGCCATCCTAGGCATTGGGCACTCCACCTTTCTCATAATTTAGTATTAAAATTAAGGTTCGAGGATTTTGTCCAATACATGCCAAGGAGGTCGCCCCATGTGTGAGACCTACGTCTTTTTTGTCTTGTCTATAGGTTTTGTTCTTGCAGTCGCTTGTCCTGGAGTCGTTGTCATTGTTCGGATGGTGTGATCAGCCTATGTGGAATCATGTCCCTGTCATTGTTGTCTACATGGCCATTGCTTTAATACAATAGAAGGTAGACGAAGTTGTATGCCTCTCATTATGTCTCCGGACAACATTTGTTGGGTTGAAGTGCACTTGTCTACAAAACATTTGAAGTGCAGTGGTTGTCAAAGGTATTGGGTTGTCGACATGTAATTGCAGATGTAGTGAACGAAGACAAATATTTTCAAAAGGCGTGCCAATTTATATTTCTACACGTGTTTCGTTTTCTGTGGGCTTCCCTAAAAGTACCTCATTATTAACAATCGGATCTGAAGAGTGGATGAGTGGAATGAAAACATCCTTATGACTAGTTGTTTTTATTTATTGATCCAATTACATGCAGATAAATCATAACAGGGAGCGAGAGTTTAGTAGTCAAAATGACGACATTCATTGTTGTCAAGATGATGATGTCCATGAATGTTCCCATGGATCAAATCCACCAACCCTGTAACGAAATTATCATCTAAGTCATTGTTAATAGAATTAAGAGATTTTGCCAAGTTCGAGAAGCTTTGCAAGGGTTTGAAGTGAAAATTGCGGGCAGAGAAGGCATTGACCATTATTTGATGATGAAGTTGGTGACTAGAAGGAAATCGTTGCTTCGACTCACCATGACAGACTAGAATATGTTTAAGGAAGTACGAAAACGGAAGTAATTAACACTACAATTTTGGTGAAGTCATTGTTAAGATACTTTAATTATGTTTAAATTCTTCTCTAAATGTCTTATAAAGATGTGCAAATATTGTTCTGGCATGTTTATGAGATAGGAGCATTCTCCACGTAGTGGTTTATGTGTGGTGAAAATGTATCTAGATGATGCAGTGTTCACGTGATGAATGTCAATTGATTTGGCTAAGAAAACATTTAGGTTTTCCATCTTTGTCTCTTACGTCTCCCATTAAAGTTATGTAATTGTTTAATATTAATCTAATTTTTTGTGGAGTGTTGCATTGAAAACCTGTACCTGTGGAGCACTTCTTATACGTAGAACTGGGATGAGTTGATTGCCGTCATTTAAACAGAGGCAATAATACATTTTTTTATTTTTCATGCATGGAAAGTATTTCCAAGGTTTCTTCGAAATGAAGACTTTATTTTTTCCAAGTTATAAAATTTATTAGAATTGTGTGGAATAATAAAATTTTAGTCACATTAAATAGTGGTAAAGGAATATATATTGTTTAAAGTAAAGTTCAATGATATGAGAGACTTATAATATTAGTTCAATAAATATGAATTCAAGTATAGTTTTATAAAGTTGAATTCACAAAGTCAATGTATAAATTGAAGAGTCAAAGTTAAAGTTATGGTGTTCAAGTTTAAAATTAAAAGTGTATGATCAATGTTGTATTTGGAAGATGTGTGCATGGCCGGTTGAATCTGACACTCGGTTAATTCATTGTAAATTCACTTGTATTGGGTGCATTTTCGGTGGTAGCCAACACTTTTTTTTTAGATTTGATTGCAAACAAAATGGCCAAACTTGAGGGAATTTAGAGTTACTGAACACTCTAATACCATCTATTGTTCACGACAGTCCAAATCAACAAGGACACACTAGATAACATCTAAACATGTTTACAAAATGCTTAACGCAAAATTGAGTTTTTGGAGCTTGAGTCGCAGTTACGACAAGATGAACTTTGGAAGAAGAGTTGTGATTTTGAACTAGTTATTGTCCAGAACAATTCCATGTTCGAGCCTAACTCCCATCAGCAATCAAAGATCAATAAAAATTATGGAGATACTTCAAAGGTAGATTTTCATATAGATGTGAAAATTCAACCCGCACTTCCCAAAACCTTCATTAGACCTTTGTAATAAATTGTGCACAACAAAAATAGAACTAGTGTTGGATATGATAAAAATGTGTCTTGTCATGTTCCTGACTTTTCAAAGGCCATACAATTTTGTAGTGGTTGTTTTTTCATGATGATTTTGTTGTTGTTCTACAATCACAACAAATTTTCAAATGTCAACATTGTGACAAAGTTGGACATAAGAAATATCATTGTTATGATCTTCATCCTTGTGAACATTGTGGAAAGAATAATCATCTTTCAAACAAATGTTTCAAGCATAAGACTATTGCAAGAGAGAAAATTAATTTTGGATAGACTGCTTCTTGGCATTAGTCTAAAACTGCCAAGAAAATTTACAAGTCATACCACATGTTATGTTCAAGAGTATTGACCAGCCTTGCAATGAAGAGTATCTCATCTTCTCACTTTGTATTTGACAAGGGGGGAATTGATGGTCTGCTACGGGTTCGAAGATTTATTAATCGAGCTTGAGTCAAAGATAATAAGAGTTTACTACTACATCACAGAGTATGAGTTTGCAATCAGATTCAAGTTGTAGTTAGATGATAGATGAATTTGTGTTCTATGAGTTTTTATACTCTATGGGCATGTTTGCATGTTTTTTTTATGTTGAGTTTTGGTTGGTGTGTTTTATCCTTAAAAAACCACCTACATAGCTACTTTGCTTTTTGCGACATCAATTTATGGTGAAGGAACACTTCCATTAGAAAAAGATGCCAAATTAGGAATTACTCCAAGAACTACTTGATAGTTCCAATTTTGGTTTGTTCAGGAACTGCTATGATAGTTCTAGAGTTAGTGGTCATCTTTGAACCAACATTGGTTGAGATCTTGATTTCTCCCATCTTTTGGTTTGTGGCCATCCTTGAAAACCATTTCTAAGAGGCATACAACCCTTTGTTGTGATGCATTTTTTTGCATTTTTTTCTCTCATTTTTTTGACTTTGATACATCCATTCAGATTAAGGGGGAATGTTAGACACCTAATCGTTGCGATTTAGATTTAGGTTAGTGTGTGTTATGGATATTAGTTATTAGAGTTAAAAAAAAACCCGGAAATTGAATCCAACTATATCAGCATTGTATTTATATGTATGATATTCATTATACAAGTTGAAATCACTTTCCAATTTGCAATTCCAACAAAATTTTGCTTTAAAATTAATAATAATATTTTCTTAATTTTTAATATTTTACTTTATTATTAGCCTAATTTAAATTTTGTAAAAATAAAATTGTGTTTTGAAATTTTTATGTAGCCAAAGATATATATATATTATATATATTATATATATATATATATATATATATATATATATAATCTACCCCTAAATTGTATCACCAAATTATAAAAGAATTGAGAAGGTCAATTTTACTAAAATAATATAGCTAAATGTGAAAATAACACAAACTTGTATATCCAAATTTGCAACCAATTTAAGAAAATACAAAGAAAATTTTAGTACTTTGTTAAAAGTATTATCAATCAAGTTTTAAAATTTACATGAAATGGTTTAAAAAATTGTAATTTCAGTACTGTGTTCACAATATTATCAAGTTTTAAAATTACATGAAATGGTTTTAAAAAATGATTTTCTAAGTAATTTATAGAAAGCTTTTCTTTAGAAAACTGTCATGTCAGGTGGTAACTCCTCAAATGAAATTGTATTGTTCATTTAGGTTGTTCATTATTATATACAAGAGGAAGTGGTTGTTTAGTTTCATCTCCCGATGACTCTCCATTTCCTCTATTATTTATTTACACTAATTACAGTTGTTCACCCAATCCCTATGATTACGTTTCAACATTCTCCGCTTTAATCTGAAGGGATGTTGGTGATTCCAAGCATCATTCTGAATCTTTCAAGTTTTTCTCTTCTAAGCCCTTTGGTGAAGATGTCTACACTATGCTCATTAGTGGAACAATGACAAAGATGGATTGTTTTGGCCTGAACATGATATCGAATCAGATGATATTTTGTATTGATATGCTTCGTTCGATCATGGAACTTTGGGTTCTTGACCAACTTTACTGCCGAGGTATTGTCAATCATGAGTGGAGTCGATTGTACTTGTTTTAATTGTAAATCTTCCAGAATTTTCCTGAGCCACATAATTTCTTTTGTTGCCTCAGCTGCTACCACATATTCTGTCTCTATTGTGGAATCTGTTGGAAGTGATTGTTTGCGTGATCTCCAGGAGACAGCTCCCGATCCAAGACTCATAGCATAACCCGAAGTAGATACCCCAATTTCTTTGTCTCCATCGAAGTCTGAATCAGAGTATCCAATCAAGCTGAAGTCGCCCACTTGTGTATACTTGAGTCTAAAGTCTTGAGTTCCCTTCAAGTAATTTAGGACTCTTTTTGTAGCAAACCAATGTCCCTCACAAGGCTTTTGCATAAACCTGGAGAAGATTCCAACAACAAATGAAATGTCTGGTCTGGTAGTAGTCAGGTAGTTGAGACTTCCTACAAGATGTCTATACTTTGTTGCATCCTCAAATTATTTTCCTTCAATGGATGTGAGATTTAAGTTTTGTTCCATTGGAGTAGTCAGAGGATTGCAT
>APFE030616048.1:60987-71037 GCA_000404065.3 Pinus taeda | reverse complement strand
CATGCCAAACCTGTTCAACAGATCTCCAATGTACTTCTTTTGAGAAAGGAATATGGATTTCGGATGTTGAGTTACTTCAATACCAAGATAATAATGAACATAGCACAAATAAGTGATTTCAAAACCTTTCCTCAATTCTTTCTTTATGGATGCAATGTAGCCCTCATTGTTCCCTATCATGAAGATATCATCTACATATACCACAAGATATACGACTATTTTTCCAACCTTCTTGACAAAGAAAGTTGCATCATCAAGATCATAATGTTTGAAATTGATTTTTAGAAGATGCTAAGTTAGTTTTTCATACTAGGCTTGCGGTGCTTGTTTGAGGCCATACAAGGATTTCACAAGTTTGCATACTTTATGTTCATGTCCTTTAACAACAAATCCTTCAGGCTAGGACATAAAAACATTTTCTTTTATATCTCCATTCAAGAAATCAATTTTTACATCCATTTGATGGACTTTCCAACCATTCTGAGTTGCTAGGGCAAAGAGTGTCCAAATGGTAGCCCATTTTGGTGTGGAGGCAAAAGTCTCCACATAATCAACCCCTTCCTTTTGTGCAAAACCTTTTGCCACAAGCCTGGCTTTGTGCTTGTCAAGTGAGCCATTAGCTTTATACTTGTTCTTGTAGACCCACTTGCACCCAATTGATTTGGTTCCCAATGGAGGATCAACTAGCTTCCAAGTGCCATTCTTTATCAAGGAATCATACTCCTTTTGCATTGCTTCTTTCCATTCATCATGGGAAGCAGCTTATTTGAAGGAATTTGGTTCAAAATCTATAGAAAAATTCAATTCACAATCATAAGAAACATCCATATCAACAGGTGAATCATTGTCATCTACATCACCTCCATTTTGTTGTGTTAAATTTCTAGTTCTTATCTTTCCAACCTCATTAGGATGAACACTTTCAAGTGTCTTTGTCAGCCACTTTGGGGGACCTTTCTGAGATGGTCCAGGCTGCTTTGTTGATTGAGTCTCCCAATTCTATCAATCACATCACTCAAAGTATCATCCATTGTTGGAGTTTCATACGGGGGATAGAGTGCTTCAGAAGAAGATTCCATAGGTTGATCTAGTATAGAAATCCCCCTTCAAGATGTGGAATCTGATTATCAAATTCTTGAAATGATTTTTCATTTGCGAATCTATCCAAGCGATCAAGTTGTCGCTCAACAACATTGTAGTTTTGGATGATTCAAGAAAGATTACATCTCTAGATACAACAAACTTTTTATTGACTTCATCATAGAGATGGTATGCTTTGGACGTGTTTGAATACCCCAGGAAGATACACTTACGACTTCTTGCACCAAATTTGTTTCTATGTACCTTTGGTATCAAGGCATAACATGTGGAACCAAAAACCCTGAGATGCTTTACCGAAGGAATGTGCCCATACCACATTTCATAAGAGTCTTGTTTCTAATAGCATTAGATGGACATCTATTTTTTACATATACAACACATAGAATTGCATCAGCCCAAACCATCAATTTTACATTTTTGAAAAAAATCATGGAGCACACCATATTTAAGACTGTCCTATTCATTCTTTCAGCTACTCCGTTCTGTTGGGGATTATAAGGCACAGTTGTTTGACGTTTGATCCCATGTTGGCAAAGATAGTTTTCAAATTCATTTGAAGTGTATTCTTTTCCATTATCAATGCAAATAGAGCCAATATGAGATTGTGCATCATTTTCAATCCATGTATAAAAGTCCTTGAATGTTTGAAAAACATCATATTTGTTCTTCAATAAATAAAACCAACACATTCTAGTGTAGTCATCAATAAATGTCATCACATATTTATTTCCATTTGCAGAAGGAATAGGCATTGGACCACAAAAATCTGAATGAATGAGTTCAATTTTTCTATGTGCTCTGGAATGTGAATCTTGAAAAGATTGTTTGCTATGCTTTTCTAGAATGCAAGCATCACATTGCTTAATTTTCCTAGGAATTGTAGGCAAACCAGTAACACCATTTTGCTTCAACAAGCGAAGGTTGTCATAGTTCAAGTGTCCAAATCTAGCATGCCATAATAAACTTGATGGAAATGTACCTTCTTCATAATGAGAATTATATGATAAATTTTGTGCACGAGCAGAGGTATCCTGCAACTTGAGAAACCTTTATTCTTCTATCCCCGTCATGACAAGTGAGTGGTCTAATGCTTTTCTCATCTCAACCTTGCCATCAAACATATGAATGGAGTTTCCTTGTTGGCGGATCTGGACGAAGGACAACAAGTTTCTCCTCAGCTATGGGAGATATAAAACATGATGCAGAAGAAAGTTTGGAGGACCAGGTAATTTAACCCTGATTGTGCCAAGCCCTGATGGCTTGAGTTTTGATTTGTCTGCAAAGTACACTGCTCCATCAACATTGTCAGTAAATTCTTCAAAAAAATATCTTCTAAAAGTCATGTGGCAAGTTGCTCTTGAATCAAGCAACCAATCATTTTTCCAAGAAGCAAGTGAAGCATTAAATAAGTCTTCATTTACTCCAATATTACAGTGTGCCACAACATAGTGAGCGGATTTAGGTGCTTTACCTTTCTCTTTGTCATTAATTTTACCTTTGGGTTGGTTTCTTTCCTACTCAATTATGTCCCAAGGCAACTTGCATGTGGATGCATCATGTGATCCATCTCTTTTGCAATGTATGCAGTGCAAATCTGACTTTTCTCTTTGAGAGTGTCTGCCCCCCTTGCCTCTAAAATTTCTTCCTCTTCCTCTTCGACCACCTCTTCCTCTCAAAGAATCTTGAGCAAGATTCTTCTTTCTATGTGCAAGACACACAACCTCTTCAGAAGACTAAGGAGCTTTCTTCTTCTCAAAGGCTTTCTCTCTTTCAACAAATTTTTTCACAAGAAAGTCAAAGGTAATATCTTTGAGGTTTCCATTTGCTTGCAATGACTCAAGATAATTTGAGTAAGTGGAATAAAGTTCCTTGAGAAAAGCTATCAGAGGAATGTCCAGTTCAACATTAGTGACTTTGATATCATGCATAATAGATTTTACTTCTGATGCAAGAGCAAGAGGATCATCATTTTGTAATTCAAGGGTGAACAATTTAATCATAAGTTGAAAAAATTCAAGTGCAGAGTGTGAGTCATATAGTTCCTTCAATTTTTTTAAGGCTTCGAAAGCATTTGAAAATGGTGAAATATGGTGACTCACTTCTTCATTTACTGATGCTGCAATCAATGCATAATCCTTGCTATTCTTATCTTCCCAAATGGCAAATTCTTTGTTTGAGATAGGTTGTTCTGGCTCTTTGTCTCCGTCTCCAACACATGGTCCTTTCCACATCTCATTAAAAATTAGAGTGTGTTTAATCTTCCGAGACCACTCAGGATAGTTCTCCTTCCCATTGAGAACCACTCCCACAATAGATATCAATGAGTGAATTTTAAAAATGTACTCAAACGCCGCAACACCTTCAGATTTTGACTAGGCTCTCACACTAATTCTTCAATCGTTTTGAAATTTCCAAAAGCAACGTCTCAACGCAGTGATACGACCCCTTCAACAGTAAGATTACTGTTGAATACGACATGCAATAACACACTTCAACGAATGTATTCAAGAATGAACGAGATTTGCAGGGTTTTGACAGAGATTTTAGCTTGCAAAAGATGTAGAATAAACAGATAGAATATGGCAGAGAAATCTGACATATCAGACGAGGAGTTACACTACAGAAACTAATTTGGGACCTGTGCTCTGATACCATGTCAGGCCAGGAGGTAATTCCTCAAATGAAATTGTATTGTTTATTTAGGTTGTTCATTATTATATACAAGAGGGAGTGACTATTCAGTTTCATCTCCCGATGAATCTCCATTTCCTTTATTATTTATTTACACTAATTACAGTGGTTCACCCAGTCCATATTATTAGGTGTCAACATTTTTTTTGTTTGTTTGGAAATATGATATCCAACAGTAAAAAATTACATATTCATATTTTAAGTAATTGTTTTTATTTTTTATACAACCATTATATGGGAACCAAATTCTTGCTTAAAAGTAGAAAAATATATATTGAATAAGTCAAATTTAAGATGAACCACATTAGTTAGTTTGAAATATCAATCCAACCCTTACAATGTAATTAATCCAAAACACTATTCTCTATATTTTCTCACGATTAAAACAAAAAAATATTTATATAAATTAGATATTAATATATATTTTTAAATCAAAATATCTTTGTGTCGTGGAAATCAAAATTCTACCCTCTCATATTTACCAAATTTATTAAACAGTAGAAAATTCCAAAAAATACATATTTTAAGACGAAGCCATCTTGCTGTCCAAAACCAAAGAGGTATATAGTATCACAAAACTATCAAAATCAAAATACAACATATCATAAGAAGCCATTAAGTTGATCTAAACTTTCCGTTGGTCCTTTCCTCCTACTAGAAGATTTCTTCTACTGGAGTCACGATGTCCACATGGAGACAACTGGGCTGACTTGTTTCCCAGCCCCCTACGTACAAGGCCACACTGACGTGGCATCCCGAGTCCTTTCACTGTCCAAGAACTAGTGCAAACAAAAATTGGAGTTGTTCAAAAGGAATAAGAGATCAGGGCTTCGAGACTCCCACTCCGAGTTATGTGCATAGTCCCAAGTAAAGAACCTGTGAAAGAATCCCCCTATCCCCTCGACCAAACTAACCACCACGACTTGCTTGAGGCAGTGAGCCCAGCTTACCTTAAGGGCCTCCATAGTTCGAGAAGAATGTTGCCACTATACATCCGCTAGTAAAGACTGCACCTTGAGCTCTTTCCTTCTAATGCTCTGCAATTTCTTCATCGGCATAATGAGCCTGGAAGCAGGGTCACAAATCCTTTGAATTTTCTTATATTCTCCCCCAGTAGTCCCACAGACCAAGTAGAACCACAAGCTACCACCATACCATAGTTTCCGGAGGTTAACCCTTCTGCCTTCCATACCTGCAATGTATGAGCATCTATAGCCAGTGAAAAGGGATTAATAATCTTCACAACCTTGATTTTCACTTTCAATCTTGCTTGAAATAGTATTACCATTGCCCCATTCCATTTTCAATTTTATTTGCTTTTGTTTTTGTTCAGTAAGACATGATAACAGTGGATTGAGGGGATTTCGTAAGACATGATAACAATTGAGTGAGGGATTTCGTAAGCCACTTTTCTGATGTGGTTTAATAGGTTTCCCATAATCTTATTTATGGGAGGATCCTTTATCTGTGTGTTGGATGATTAGAAGAGAATTCCTTATCACAAAAAGAAAATTAATTTCTTTAGCTAGAAAAAGCTTATATGCCTAATTATTTGTCATCTTTCCTAAACTTCATGAGTACTTCATTACTTTAGTTCCTTTAGAATCAGAGTACCTTGGTCCCTCTTTCTGCTCCTAGATTCTTTTTAAGGCATTGTCAAAGCCGAGGACAAATATTGAGAGATTAGTCTTCCATTTTGTGAAGGCTTCTAAGAGAGTCAATGTTTCCAATTTTCCTTCGAGGCTTTTTTCACTAGCCCTAAACCCAACTTAACAGCCTTTGGATGAGAAACATTTAAGATCCAAGTAGACTCTTGGGAAGCTAAAATTTGTGAGAGTCTATTTTATATTGATGATGGGCCCAAAATTCAGCACACAAGTGCAAAGTTTTCATTGTTGTTGATTGAGGAAGCACTTTAGTGTTGCTGAAAATGCTTTCATTCCTAGCTAAAAAGAATTTCCAGCAAAGGAACTTGGGACAGGCTTCCCAAAATTGTTTACAAAAAGGTTTTGATTTAATCTACCTAAATTTTTCATTGTCCAAGGAGAAAAGAGGACTTGGAACAAAGATGGCCATATAATTATGTCTATCAATGGGGAAGGTGTTGTAATCCATACATGTTTAATATAAGGGCATTCCAAAAAATATGTTGTATAGTTTCTTCTTTGTTTTTGCATAATTGACAATGTGGGGGGCCTAGGATGCCCTACTTTTGGAGACTTTTTGTAGTCAAAATCTTCTTATACACTAAAAGCCAGTAGAAGGGGTTGAGCTTAGGAAGGCTAGTTGGAAACCAATTTTTTTTTCTCAACAATGAGATTTTGGATGATCTCCTTGTAGAGATAGGAAAGAAGAATACCCTTCCTGAATTATGTACCCCAAAAATTTTCATCCTCGTTCATCTAGCACATCGTGCCTCGATGGGGAGAATCCTGTAAGAGCATTCTGAATAAGATGGGACAGACTTTAGGGGACGAATTCTAAATTCCAGACACTCCATCTACCTCAACGATCCCAATTGGAGACATTAGTGAGGGATAATTTTCTATATGCAACAAATACATTTTTAAGTGGCAATAGATCTTGATCCTTCTCTAAAGGGAGATTTCTCATAATCCTATCTATCCAAATATTGTTTTTTTCTCCATTACCAGGCTTCTAAATAATTTTTTATTTGATGAGAGAGATGAAGTTCACAAACAACTTTCACACTAAGGATCATCCTCTAGGGGGAGAAAGCGAAACTAGACAAGAATCACACCCAACAAGGAGATGTTTTGAACATAAATATCAACTTCCACTAGTCATCTTGTGAGGAGGAAAACACCATACTAGATTTTCTCCAATTTCTTTGTTCACGAGCACTATGTCTTTGATACAAGCCCCCCATGTGCTTTAGGATGCTAAGAAGTGGCACACTTTACTCGATGAAACTTTTTTGTTTTGGCCTTACCACCTTCCAATAAAAACTTATGAATTTCCTTAGCCATTAGGGAGAGGATGTTTAGAGGGGCCAATAATGTCGAAAATTGATAGAGTGGTTGTGATATAAGAACCGCTTTGATCAAGACAATACACTCGGTGAGGTTAAGCCAACGAGCTCCCCATTGTGGGAGTTTTTATTTAAACTTTGAAACAATACTTCACAAGCCTACATTGAATGAGATTTCAGGCATATGGGGATGCCAAGGAATTTAAAGTCTTTCCATGTTTCCACAAATGAAAGTCCTAGGATCCTTGCAATCTACATTTGTTTTCTAGCACTAATATTCCAAGAATAGATTTAAGATTTGTGAAAGTTTAACATTCCACTAGAGGCTTCTAGGAAATTATTAAGGATTGATTTAAACCTTCTAGCCATGATATAAGAAGCTCCACCCATACATAATCTATCATCTACAAATTGTGAGTGGTTTGTGCTCTTGATTCCCATTACAAATTGAATCATCAAGAGCTTTTTGCTTCTTCTCTAAAAGTCCAATCTCCTGCTAAGAGTATCTTCCATTAAAATATAAAGAAATGGGGAGAGAGGGTAGCCTTAGTGTAGGCCCCTTGATGCTTTGAAGAATCCAAAAGATCTTCCAGTAACCAAAGGTGATCCAAGGGGATGAAATTTATTAAGAAATCCAGTGGATAAATTTACTGTCAAAACCAAATTTGGAAATTACCTTAAAAAGAAATCGGTGGCACACTATGTTTATGTCATTTACCATATCCGACTTGATAACCATGCCTTTATCACCCCTTATTTGTTGGAATGTATCAATTCTTGAACCAAAATAATGTTGTCAAAGGTTTTCCTTGAGATACAAATCATTCTTCATTTCCCGTAACATTTTTTGGAAGGAGAAGCTTAAGCCTTGCGACCAAAATATTATAAATGAATTTCTAAGAAAAATTACAAAATGAAATCAGCCTCAACGAAACAAATGACAATAGAATAACCTCTATGGGAACTAATGCCAAAAATGGAGTTTATACCTCCTCCTTTACAATTGTTCTTAAAGGAGTAATCCACCATTATGCATAAATAAAACTTGCTCACATCCAAGAAATACTGGTGAAAATGGGATGAAAACCCATTAGGGGATTTTGAGGTCTAAAATGGGCCTCCTAAGGAAAGTATAAAATAATAGTGGAAATAATCAAATAAGATTAGATTACATCATCAAATTTTAGAAGGAAAAAAGACAAAACTATTTTTTCAACGCGTATTTTCAACTTATTCCATATGTGATTACTCAAATTTCGAACGCAAACACTCGTTGGATGCATAATTTGATTCCTCATCCAAGGAGTACACATGTTGCATACTTTCGATGGACCCTGCCACACGAAAAATGAGAAATACATAAAAAAACATGATTGTAGTCACGCTTTTTCATGTATTCCTAATTTTTCGTGTAGTAAGGTCCATAAAAAGTATGCAACATGGGTACTTCTTGGATGAGGAATTAAATTTTGCATCCAACGAGTACTCCCGTTCGAAATTTGAGTAAAAACTTAGGGAGATACGTTGAAAATACGAGTTGAAAAAATAGTTTTATTATTTTTTAATCTTTGTGCTTTTTTACTCCAAAAAATGGTGAATCATCCCCCATAGTTGGCATCACCATACTGAATCCTATTAGTTCTTATAAAGTTTATTTTGGTTGTACATTTTTCTTAGGAGGCCCATTTTAGACCTAAAAAATCCCCTAATGCATTTGGACACAGAGCTTTATTTGGGATGAATGAAAATATTATTCTATTTATCTCTTCCTCTGTGATCTCCTTCAACAAATAATGTCTTCCTAGGAAAGTAGTTATGGCACATGCTCCAACATAATCTTCTCCAAGTTTGGACATGCAGGGTCCACCTTGCTATAGAGCTCACAAAAGTGAAAACATTAGGGGTATTTTGAGGTCTAAAATGTGTCTCCTAAGAAAAATGTACAACCAAAATAAAATTTATAAGAACCAATAGGATTCAAGATCATGATGTCAATCACAGGGGATGATTCACCATTTTTGGAGTAAAAAAAATAAAAATTAATAAAATTAAAACTACTTTTTCAATTCGTATTTTCAACTTATCTCCCTAAATATTTACTCAAATTTTGAGCGGGGGTACCTGTCGGATGCAAAATTTAATTCCTCATCCAAGGAGTACTCATGTTGCATACTTTTGGTGGAACCTGCTACACGAAAAATGAGAAATACACGAAAAAACGTGATTGCAATCATGTTTTTCATGTATTTCTCATTTTTCAAGTAGCAGGGTCCATCGAAAGTATGCAACATGGGTATTGCTTGGATGAGGAATCAAATTCTGCATCCAACGAGTGTTACTGCTCGAAATTTGAGTAAACTCATAGGGAGATAAGTTGAAAATACGAGTTGAAAAAACATTTTTTCTTTTTTTCCCTCTAAAATTTGATGATGTAGTCTAATATTATTTTATAATTTCCATAGGAGGCCCATTTTAGACCTCAAAATTCCCCTAATGATTGTTTTCGCTTGAATCAACCCAAAATCGTCAATTTTATACCCTTTAACCATGACCTCTTTGATATTATTCTTCCAAGTTCGATTATGGGTCTGGTTATGTATGTTTTTAGAATTTTTATCCCTTGCTTAGAGCTAGAAGATACAAGATTTAATCCTCCATAATTGTTCATCTTCATTTAAAGTAGAATGGTAGGCTTCAAATTCCTTCTTTTTTTGCCATTACAATTTCTTAGTTGACAAGTCCTTGATCTAACTTTCTTTGAGTAGCTTCCAATTCGTTTTGAATTTGGATAATTGAAGCTTGGCTAGCTTCCTTTTATCCTCTTGCACAAATATTCATGGCATCTTTAGGATTTTTGATTTTTTTCTCCCAATTGTAAATTGGGCTTCATGTCACCCATTGTCTCCAAAATTGTTTTACCAAATCATAAAATCCATTTGATATAATCCAAATTGGATAGAAATGGAATAGGATAGGATCATAATCCTTTTTGTCCATAATTTCTACTGAGATAGGTTGGTGATCTAACTAATCCAAGGGAGGATATTGAAGGAGAATAAGAGGTCTTGCTTCAAGAAGGAATCAAAAGCAAGAAATTGATGGAGGTGGGAAGAAATGTGGCTAGGGCCCGATCTCTAATTACTCCATGTGAACTTCTTAAAGGAGGGCTTGATATCCACTAGATTTAGCTTCTAAATTAGGTCCTCCATATTTTCTTGAAAATGATCTCCAACTTTACCTCCTCCTTTTTTTCCCAAGCATAAAGG
>APFE030616048.1:9282-44987 GCA_000404065.3 Pinus taeda | reverse complement strand
CTCCCGATCAGGATGAGCAAGGTGGCAAATAGGACAATAAATGATCGGCGGTTTGGCATGCAGGAACGAGTAGGCGACGGTCAGGTCATGATGAACAAGGTTAAGCGGATCGTGGCAAGGGATATCATCTCAAGGCGAGGAGATGGTAGAGTACCGATGGAGGAGGGTAGATATGTCAGGGTGTCAGAGAATGGACAAGTCATGATAGCATGGGAGAAATGGGTAGAGAGGTGGAAAGGGAGGCGATCCATAAGAGTCGAAGGAGGAGGGGTGGTATAAGTGAAAAGAGGTGGCAAAGAAGAAGGAACAGGAGAGGTGCATACAGAAGAACGAGAGAAGTTGGCAAAAAGACGACGAACACAGCCTGGAGAAAGGGAGAGATTAGGAACCGGGACGAGAGAGCAGGGACTCAGGGAAGGAAACCAAGGCGAAAGGAGATAATGGCTAAGGGAAGCAGCATGAACGCAAGAAGATGGATGAGGAGCAAGGCAGAGGGAGGGAAACAAGGCCGAGGGGACCGAGAAGAAAAGGGCAAAGGCATAATGGAGAGGGATACAGAGAAGGTATTTATCTCAGTCTATGATGACTCAGAGAACGAGAATGATAAATTTGACTCTGATAAAGAGAAAGGCGAACCAGAGAATGAAAGTTTCGGCAGGAACGGGAAGCCAGGTGGGACCAAGACTATGAAAAGAGGAAGAGATGATGTCGAGGGCAACCAGGATCAGGAGGACGGAGAGGATAGCGGAAGATTGGCAAGGGGAAGAAGTCGACGAGGCAGGGGAGGTCAGAGGAGATGGGGAGGAGCTAAAGAGAAAAGCGGGCGAGGAAGAAGAGGCAGAGAAGGAACGACGGAAGCTGGAGAGGCCAGCGTAACACGGATAGTTAGGAAGGGGAGGAAAACGATAGGAAGGAAAGTGCAGGCCGTTGAGAGGGCTTACTGCGAGAATGCCAATCCAAAAATCAGAAGGATTATCGAGCATCTGGAAGAGGAGTCAATACAGGCTCAGTCGGAGGAGGAAATGTAGGATTGGGAGTATCTTCTTCCGGACCTGGGTCATACGTGTGGCCGAATGACCTTATACAAACAATCTCTGCACGTCTACTGGGTAATGAAGAGACTTCTTGCCAAGGCTATGGAACAAGTAGCCCTGGAAATGGCAGAATTATCCCAGGGGATTCCAAATTTGAAAAAGGAGCTAAGGAACATCCAAATCACCTTGCTCATGCAGGATAAGAGGATGGAAGAAATTCAGCAGCAGCTACAAGCGAGTGGATCGAGAATCAAGAAGGAGAAGGAGCAACAGGTAGGTGCAATGAACTAGTAAAGAGAAGGCATGATTTTTGGAGGTTTTTATAAAATTCTCTTTCTAGTTACAGTCAGTTATCTGTAGGACTTTTGTTTAGTTTTATATGCAGACAAAAAACATTTTTAGTAGATATAAGGTTGATGTATATAAAGCTTGGAAAGATAGACTGAGAACCTATTATTTTTGGCTGGCTATTAAAAACTTTAGGTGGTCAAGAAACCCGGTTTCCCCTCAGAGCGGGGTGAGATCACCACAAGCATATAGTGATTTCAATTTATGGGAATAGAAAAAAAAAAGGTCTCTCTTAAGCTTACAAAAAAAAAGAAAAGATATTACACATATAATGTTTATTAAGATTTTAACAAGATGGAAATAAATATATTTATAGGGAGTTATTGCTTATCATTATTTATGTTTTCTTCAACGCTTCAAATTGTAGAAATAAAAGTGTAAATGTGCAAACTTAGGGTAGTTGGAGAAGGCAGACAACTTTGATTTGTTGAATTTTGAGCTTGCTTAACAACAAAATGGGGAGGGCGCAATGCTCCCTCCTATCGCAAAGTCTTGGTTGATAGAGGTAAAGGTATCTAAGTAGGGTTTTAGACCCATTATGACAAGATGGATGACAATCCATAGGAAGGAAATAGGCCAGAGTCAACAAAAATTGTGTTCACATGGCACAAATTCCAAGGAATCTGAAGGGGGGTCTTTAGAGAAAGGTAAGCATAGGATAATTCCAAGCTCAAGTGGAGCCTGCAAGCCAAAGACCAATGAGAATCCTCAAGTTGTGATTAAATATCCACAAACCCAAGCTCTTTGAGACCACATGAAGACATACACGCCGATCTGCAAATTTATGAGGTTTGGCCCACAAAAAAAAAGTGTTAAGAACTTGAATCCAACACGTTTGAAAACCCAAAGAGGAGGTAGATCTCCATTTGGGATTCAAAGGTTTCTTTGTGATGGTATTTTCTAACCTGGAGGATAGAGACAGGTTTTTGAGGGAGGACCATATTTCCTCCCCTCATCAGGGTTGTACATGTGACCATGGAAGGAAAATTTTACACCAGAGAAGGAAACTTCCACCTCTATTCCATTTTTGATATGGTTATATTCCCTTCCTCTAGATTATTAACTTCCAACTACCCTCGAAGCCATAGGGAATAAGCTAGAATGATTTCTAAAGCTATTTGAGGTGACCTAACAGTGCAGATACACTTCGTACACTTGGATTTGCATTGAAATGGATGTCTCAGGTGCTCTTCCAGAAGTAGTAATCCTATAGTTTTAGGATGAAGATTGGTCACAAAGCATTGCCTACAAATATATTTGTCCTTTCTATTATAGACGATGCCATGAATATGGAAACCTCTTCAGGGAATGCCCATTAAATGTATGGGAAGAGCAACGAAGAGATCACTTAGACAAAAACCAAGGGCTTCCAAATAGTGAGAGCTAAGGGTAAAGAAGGAAAGAAAAAATAGCCAAAGCATTTAGATGAAAAAATGGAAACAAAGAACCGCTATGATTCCCTAGCTGAGGAAAACCTACAGGAGGAAGACAAAAATCAGGATGTAATGACAGGAAAACAAAATGAAACAAAGGAACCAGAAATAGTGATGAGGGATCTTCCAAACCTCACTTAAAACCTTGGTAATCAGATTAGCCACAAGCGTGGGATGAAGATATAGACAACCTAGCTTAGCCTCAAATGTAGGATGGAGATTTGGAAATGACACCAAGCGAGGCAGGGACGGAGGATCCATATCTAAGGGAGGTTGTGGAAAGATAAGGTTTAGATCTTCAGAATATGTTAGAACAATGGAAGAAGTAGGGAGTGGAAACAATCCCCACAAACCAAATAGATCGTCTCTAGTACTTACTCCTTATGAGGGAAGAAGCTAGAATGAGAGGAACAAAGAGATCACATGGAGAGACTAAAGGTTTTGGAGTCAAGATGATGGACGCACAAAACCCCCTAACCCCCAAGCAAGCTCGTAGGAAAAGAGGAAGGAAATACAATAGTGTTTCCCTCTAGAAGCTCGAAGCCTTGATTATAAAATCAAGTAAGATGAAATCTTGAATCCCTAACTCTTGCCACCCACCCCCCCCCCCCCCACCCTGCCCCTGTTGTAATGAAAATTTTAACATGGAATATAAAAGGCTTGAATATCCTAAGAAAACAAAGGATCCTTAGAGATAAGATGAAAAAAGAAAACCCAGATATCATTTTCATTCAAGAAACAAAGTATCCAGTTGAATGCTTAAAAAAAGCTAGTTGAAAGTTTTGGGATAGATATGAGTGTGTAGATATAGAAGCTTGGAATGCTACATGGGGAATCATAACCTTGTGGAACCCCTAGAAGATATAACTAATTTCTTATGAATCCACTTGGCATTCCCTTTCCATATTTCTGCAAGTCTTTGGTTCACCAGAACCAATTCTTTGTATGAATGGGTATGCCCCCCAGAGGATTGATGAGAAGATTACCTTTATTCGATCTTTGGAGGACCTTAGAAGAATAAATCCCCACATGAAATGGATAATGGCAGGGTACTTTAATATAATCCTCACCTTGCAGGAACAAGGAACTTAGACCACAACTCAGAAAATTTTGAAGCTCTTGTCGACATCATGAAGCTGGTGGAAATAGAATAAACTAATGGTTCATCTGAAATAATAAAAAGGAGGAAAATGCAAGGCGACCTCTCGTCTTGACATAGTTCTAGTTTTAGAGAAAATAATCCTCCAAGCGATCAATGTAAAGGCTATCATTCTTCACTATGGTAGGTTTGATCATTGGTTAGTTCTTTTGGATGCTCAGATAATGGGAATGCCAATTAGGAAACCCTTTAGATTCAAGGGCTTTTGGATAGTCCACCCCTATTTTGTAGACAAGGTGAAACAATGGTGGCAGGACGAAGGACAAGCTCAAGGCTCCAAAATGTTTAAGATACAGAAAAAAACTAAAGCAAGTCAAAGAACATATTAAACAATGGAATAGAAATGAATTTGGAAATATATTCCAAGCCAACAAGGAGTTGGAAGATATAATTGAAGAGCTTCAAAAATCCATATTTGAAGAGGGATACAACGAAGAAAAGAAAGACCTAGAATGTTCCCTTCAGAGGGAATAGGAAGAAAGATGCATGAAAGAGGAAAAGTTATGGAAACAAAAATCTAGTGTACATTGGTTGCAATTAGGAGAAAGGAACACCAAATTCTTCCACAAAAAAATTGTAGCCCACAGGAATAATAACGGATTCCTAAAATTAAAATATAGAGTAGGAAACATTTGTCATAGCCATCAAGAGATAGAACAGATTTTGGTTCAACACTTTTAGGAAATAACAGTTGAACCCCAAGGAGATAGATTGGCTTATATCCAAAAAATCCTGCAACATATCCCAAGGATGGTGACAAAGGGATAGAATTTTAACCTTGTTAAACCCATATCATTAGAGGAGGTTGAGTAGGTGGTGCAAGATATGCCAAATGCTAAGGCACCAAGACAAGTCGATTTTACAATGGACTTATTTAAAGCCTATTGGGACATAGTTGGAAGAGATATACACGAAGTACTGGGCACACGAGCAGCAGGGATTTTTGATGAATATATAGGGAGTATCATGCATGGCAGACAGAGGCACGAGCGGTTCGGGTATTGACACTTATAGTGGGGTAAATTTGACTTTTAGCGCACCTGCTACATCTGGAGTTCACTGCTAAAGTTCGAGACTTGCACCTACAGCTCACATATTTGGATGTTTCGATGGAATCACTCGGTAAGATTTGGGGCCGAGGACAATAGGGCTTCAAACTCAGACGAACCTACAGGAGGGGGACAAGCAGCATTCGTTAGCAGAGGCTCTAAGTCTGGGAGGGAATAAAAATCCAAGTGCTCCAAGGTGCGCGAACGAGGGTGTCTGTTGGTTTTTGGTGAATGAACCAGCATGGCCTAATCCACTCTCATGGAGAGAATAGTGCTAGTTGGAAGAGTTCGGGGCTGAAACTATACCCCTACGCGATTAAAAAGGTCGACTATGGAGATTTGGGGTCATTTAATGGACCCGTTTCCAACTGTTATAACCATGACTTGGGGATGGTTTGCAATCATATTCCCACAACCAGAACAAGCAAGTTGGGTTCTAACAAGATATTGGCATATTAAGATGACACTAGTGCTTCAAGAGGTGGTTTCCTCTTTTCGACCTGGAGAATGAAAATTTGGGGGCGGGGATGATTTGGGTAAGACTTCCAGGGATATCGTTACAATTCTGGTCTCATGAAATTTTCAAATGGATTGGGGATGATCTTAGTGTCTATCTAGACCACGATAGTTCCTACATTGATAGTGGATGTCTAGCCATAGTGAGGATACTGGTGCACTTGGACACGAGAGAAGGTCTGGTGGAGAGTTAATGGCTCCAGCTTGGGGATATTATTCATTGGAATATTCTGGATTATGAGGGGATACCATTTCATTATAGGAGGTGTCATGGGGTGGGACACATGTATAAAGATTGTTCTCTTATCACCAGGAAGCATCTCGAACCCTCGAGAAGATTTGTCTCTGCGGGTACCCAGACTACTTCAGAGGCCAAATCAACTCCTATAATGCACACCAAGGAATATCGGTCGAGGCAAAGAATGGATGTGGAGGCATCTCATCAAGAGGGCTTCCGGACTCCTGATGCTCGGATCACTCACTCACGATCAAGGGGCCCTGAATTATTTCTGGGTGCTCTTAATTCCTCTCCTCCCTCTTATAATTTAATGAATATTGGAAATGCATTGTTATCATTAGTTGTTTTGGGATTGGGTGTAGATGCATGTAAAATGAGTTTCATTAACTGTCATGTTGTATCGGCGCCCCCTTCTATATTGAACTATGTACCAACCATTACCATGGACCCTCTCTCTATTCCCACCAGGGAGGATTCTAACTCTAGCGGCTCCCATAGGTACAATCTGTGATCTTACCCCTTCCCCGAACCCTCACCTTCGGATTAGGTGAGGACCCTATTCCCTCTGGAGCCCACAAATTGCCTAGGGGGAGACAATAAAATTTATCCAAAGCCATTCGGCGAGCGGGTATTGAGGTGGCGACTGGAATCCATACTCCTATTGACTGGATTCTTAGTGAAAAAGGAAACCTTTATCAGGTTACCCCATGAAGTGCCTTTCTTTCAACTGCAGGCTTTTAGCCAGCCCAAACAAGAAACTGGCTCTCAGAAGGATTTTAGGGTTGGATAGGTTTGATGTTTTATTACTGCAAGAGACTTTGGGAGATGGGGTCTCCATCAACAAGATCTTGGTTAACATGCTTCCAAACAGGAATTTCCATACTTTGGATGTAAGAGGGAGATCCGGGGGATTTGCTTTGGGTTTCAACAAAAATAATATCAAGCTAGACAATATTTGGGGGGGGGGAAGGATATTTGGGGGTTGATTTCAAAGCCATTGATATTGATACATCCCTAACACTGATTAATATATATGGTCCCTGGCATAATGGGGAGGCTTATTGGGACAAGTTGATGAATGTAGATTTCATGCAGACAAGCAACTTAATCATTAGGGGAGACCTAAATTTCCCCTTGGGTCATGCTGAATCCTGGAGAAATAGAGCACAGACTGGCCCTTTGAAGACATATTTTGAATATCTGTTGGCCTCCAATAACCTCATGAACATTGACTTGGTCAAGATTCTGCCGAGTTGGAGGAATAGAAGAACTAGAGAGGATGCTCTGGCTAGAAGACTGGATCATTTCATGATAAAAGCACCTTTGTTGGCTAAGTTGGACAAAATTTGATAATGGGTGGGATTGGGGGGAATATCTGACCACTCGCCAGTTTATTTGGAAATTATGAACTCCAATCACAAGCCAAACTCCCCATTCAAATTTAATGTCGATTGGCTTGTAAAAGCTGAATTTCAAAAGTTAGTCATGACTCATGGATTCCTAGACTCACTGTGGTCATGACAACAACTCTTCTCCCACTGAAGTGATTGCAAGCAATTTAGCTCGTATCAGGAAAAAAACCATTAGATGGGCCAAAGAAAAAAGGAAAAAGGATGAAGCCACCATTCAAAAAATTGAATCTGACATTTGGGAGCAGGAAAACTTGGGTATTGCAAGTTATACATCCATCAAAACTAAGGACCATTTGATAATATTGGAAACATAAAATATTTGTCTCCTGAGACTACAAGAGGAGACATGGAGATTGAAGAGCAGAGTGATTTGGCTAAAGGCTGGGGACGAAAACTCAAAGTTCTTTCAACAATGTGCCAAGGGGAGGAATATAAGTAACGCAATCTGGACTTTAAGGGATCAGACTGGTAGGGAGGCCAGCACTTCCAACCAGCTTATAGATATGGGTATCAGACATTTCTTCACAAATGCTCAAAGTTCCTAGGGAAGCTACCATTTCTAAGATACTCCTCATTGTTGATTTGATACATAGATTTGTTGAGGCAGATGATACAGAGACTCTAAATGAACCACTGACTTTGGGGGAAATTGAAGATGTCCTTAAATGGTTCAAAAGAGATAAGAGACTAGGACCTGATGGATGGCCTATGAATTCCACCTCACCTTATTTGATCATATTTAGCCTGATCTCCTTTTGGCTATTGAAGATTGTAGACTTTCTGGTCAGATGCATGAGGGTTTCAACTCGAACTTTATTGCTCTCATTCCCAAAGTCGATCACCCTCAAAATTTTGATGATTACCATCTCATCTCTGTTGAAAATATCAACAAGAAATGCTAAATATAGAAGTGCTAAAAATAGCATTGTTATAAATAGCATTTCGGGATACATTCCAATTTTAGTTAGTCTCTGAACTAAAATTGAGAATTAAAATTCGAATTTGATCTTAGCAGCTGTTTGGAAAATAATTAATTAATTCATCTTGAGTTAATTAGGTGGATAAAATCAAACCTGAAGTCTATGTGAAGACATGCAATATTTTTCCCTTTGATTGAGGAAGTTATCCCTTAATTAAGGAGATCAGGATGAGTTGTACTTTAAGTTGTAATTAGTTAGCTTAGTTAACTGAGTTAAGTCCAGTTAGATTAGTTCCAACAGTTTGTGGAACTGATTGTGAGTTCAGTTAGTTAATGCATGCATGCATGTAACTAGTGTACTTCAGATAACTGAATATTCTCTCATAAATAACTCATGCATGTTAGTTCAGTCAGAGACCTAGTTGAGATCAGATGATGGAACAATGTACTATTAGTTGCAGGAATATTCCATTGAGGATATCTCTTGCATGCAGAAGGAAGTCATTCCTTGAGGATTGTGCAGTTATTTCTGAGTTTGGTGAGTTGTGTGAGATGTGAATTCACACAGGTGGCAGCCAAAGGACCCAAGAGAAATTGCGCAAGGAAATAGGAGGCTTGAAGGACTGAGGGAAGGCATATGTTGTGTCTATTCAGTCTATGAGCAGCATTGAGGGATTGTACTGAGATCTGGATAGCTTGTGAGCTAAAACTTTGTGTAATTCGAAGATATTTCCACTTGTATGATAATACATATAGCAGGGTTTTTAGTTGAGGATTTCCCCAGAGTATTCTTCTGTGTTCATGTGTGATTGATTTCTCATTCTCTGTTATATGTGTTCTATTTGATCTTGCTCAAAATTTATTAAGCTTCCGCAAGTTTGTTTGTGGAAGTAGATCAAGTATTTTGCTTTAGTACATTGCATTATCAAGTGATCTATAGTAGGAAATTCTACATGGTATCAGAGCAAAGGTGATCAAAACAGAGAACAATATACAAATAAGGGAGAAGTTCGAAGTTTGAAGTTCCTGATTATAGAAATAAAAATCTTTTCACATCTCAAATTTCACCAATGGCGTTCAATGGTTTGAGACTCGAGTATGCCTTGGATGGAAGCTCGAATTATATAGCCTGGAAGGATCGCATGGAAGCGGTATTAGAGGACAATTGTTTGAAGGACTTCATTGATCAAGAAGTCCCCAAGCCAGCAGCTGCTAATGCCCAAGATTTGGCAAAATGGAAGAAATGTGTGGCTAGAGCAAGGAGGATTCTTCTGGAGGGAGTTCAAGACCACATTGTCTCGAGTATCCATGGGAAGGAGGCACCGTTTTCAATGTGGAAAACATTGAAAGATCTATATCAGAACAACAACAATCAAAGGAAGCTGACACTAAAAGAAAAGCTTTGAAAAATCAAGTGTGAAAAGGGCGACACGATCTCTACATATCTGAACAAACTCAGCACCTACAGGGATGAGCTTGGAAGTGTAGGAATCACGACAGCCAATGATGACATGGTGAGTCTTCCTCTCCTTGGGCTTCCTAAGAGCTGGCATCTACCAAGACTCAGTAAATGGGAGAGAGAAACTGCAAGATTGGGAATGAATTTGGTTGGATCTAATGCAGTTGGAGATAAGGAGAAGCACCAGAGATGGATCTTCTTCAAAGCATGATGATGAAGAAAATCTGGCCTTAGTGAGTAAGGCAAGGAAAGGGAAGGGGAAGGCTTCCCATTCCAAATCGAGTTCTTCCCATGGTGGGAAGAAGATTGAAAAATCTAAAGTGCGATGCTTTCATTTTCATGAAGTGGGCTATTTTGCTACAAATTTCCCATAGAAGAAATTCAAGAAGGGATCATCGAAAGGATCAGATAGTGAGGCACTAGCCTCACAATTCGAATTGGATTTCACCCTCATCGCATGCATGGTTTCATCGATGGTGGGTTGTGTGTGATACCTGGACAGTGGAGCCTCATTCCACATGATCAGTGACAAGAGTCTATTCAGTACCTTGGAGGAGAAGGACCTCTAGATGCGCATAGATATGGGCGATGACGGAAAGCATTGTGTTTTAGGTGAAGGTACGACTATGTTTTAGAGGAAGCATGGAGATCCTCTCACCTTGACTGATGTAAAGTATGTGCCTAGCCTGAAGAAGAATCTTTTGTTCGTTGCCATGTTGGGAGACAAAGGTTATGATGTAGTCTTTAGTAAAGGAAAGGAATTCCTGAGGCATATCGGCACTGGAAAAACCAAGAGGATTGGGATTCAAGTAAAGAATCTCTACAAGCTGGAGGTAGATGACTGTGCTACATTGAGTTCCAAAATAGAGTTGGTGCAGAGCCAAGATATTGTTGAGATATGGCATAAAAGATTGGGCCACGTGCACCATGGGGCCTTGAAGATCATGCAATGGATTTCTACTAGACTTCCCAAGGGAAAACTGGAGCAAGTGGATACATGCAAAGATTTTACCTTGGGTAAGTATGCAAAATCTCCCTTTAATGATTGAGACAGTCGAGCAGGAGCAATCCTAGAGTGAGTTCATACAGATGTGTGTGGACCATTCTCGACAGCCTCAACTGCTAAACAAAGGTACTATGTTATTTTTATTGATGATTTTTCTTGTAGATGTTGGATCTACTTCATGCAGAAGAAGGATCAAACCTTCTCAAGGTTTTATGAGTTCAAAGCCTTGGTTGAGAAAGAATCTGGAAAGAAACTAAGGGCCTTGCAAAGCGACAATGGTGGAGAGTATGTCTCCCAACAATTAAAGGACTTCTATGCAACAAAAGGAATTAAACAGGAGTTGATGAAACCCCATAACCCACAACAAAATGGGGTGGATGAAAGGAAGAATAGAACGATTGTGGGAGTAGCTCAGGCAATGTTGCATGACCAAAGCCTACCACTTCATTTGTGGGCTGAGGCATGCAATACATCAGTATACTTGCAGAATAGAAGCCCGCATCGTATACTAGGGATGAAGACACGAGTGGAGGCTTTTTCTGTGAAGAGACCAGATGTGAGTCACTTCAGGATCTTTGGCTCATCGGTATTTTAATTTTGTCCATGTGACCAAAGATGCCTAGAAGAATCTAGAACCAACAACTGAGCTGGGGATACTTGTGGGGTACATTGATACACCCCACAAATATGAGGTGTTCTTGCCTACCAGTCAAAGGACAATGGTACACAGAGATCTAAAGTTCGATGAGCAGAAAGCCATGTGAGATTCTCTTGAGAGGGAACTCAAGTTGCATGCAGAGGAGGAAATTTTGGTTCCTAAGGAGGAGGAGCCTTAGACTCATGCGGAGCAGCCGCATGCAGAGGATCCAGGAGGGGAGACATCCACTCATGCAGAGTCTTCCAGATATGGGAAGAAACACTCAAGGGAAGATGATAGATTGGTGATGGATGCGAGAGAGAATGTGGGACAGCCATCCTCTCAGCATAGACAGAGGAGATCACCCAAGCGGTAAACTAGTTACATGGCCCTAATTGGGGAATGTATAGAGTCTGGACCATCTTCCTTCGAGGAAGCAGTGCAATAGCCAGTCTGGGTTGAATCTATGGTGGAGGAGTACGACTCCATAGTTCGAAATAGTGTTTGGGATGTTGTCCCAAGACCGAAGGACAAGTCAATGGTGAGTTCCTAATGGCTTTACAAGGTAAAGCAAGCAGCTGATGGGAGTGTGGAGAAACATAAGGCAAGGTTTATTACCCATGGTTTCTCACAGGTAGAGGGGATCGACTACGATGAGACTTTTGCTCCTGTAGCAAGGTACTCATCTATCAAATCGATGTTGGCACTATCAGTATAGATGGGTTGGAAGATCCATCAGATGGATGTAAAGACTGCGTTCCACAATGGCAAGTTTGAGGAGGAGGTGTACATAGAGTAGCTGGAAGGTGTTGAGACCTTCGATCATGAGTCGCATGTGCGCCAACTCAAGAGAGCTTTGTATGAGCGAAAGCAAGCACCTCGTGCTTGGTACACCAGGATTGATAGCTATTTCACCAAGTTGGGCTTCACAAAGAGTGAAGCAGATGTGAACCTTTACCACCTCATGGTAGAAGGTAAGCCATTGATAATTGTTAGTTATGTTGATGATCTGATATTGACAGGTGATGATCAGTTGATCAAGTCTTGCAAGGAGGACCTTGCAAGATAGTTCGAGATGAAAGACATGGGTCTTATGCACTACTTTCTAGGCATGGAAGTGTTACAGAAGGATGGGGAAGTGTTTGTGTTTCAAGGAAAGTATGCCAATGAGATACTTAGGTGATTCCACATGGAGAAGTGCAAGCCCATGCATAATTCTCTAGCAGGTACCTAGAGGAAGGAGGATGATACTTCAGGTGAGGTAGTAGCTGCTACTTTTTATCGGCAGCTTGTGGGTTCATAGATGTATTTAGTGAACACACGACCAGATTTGTGCTTTACGGTGAACTAGTTTAGTCAAGCTATGGTTCAGCCTACCGAGTTGTTTTTGAAGGCAACGAAGCATGTGCTGAGATACCTCAGAGGCACATCTCAGTATGGATTATGGTATAGATGGACAAAGGGAGTGAAGCTTCAGGACTTCACAAATGCAAATTGGGCAAGGAGTCCATCAGACCGAAAGAGCACTTCAGGAGGAATTTTCAACCTTGGTTCATTTGCAGTTTCTTAGTACAACAAGAAACATAGGTCAGTTTCACTTAGCTTAGCAGAGGCTGAATACATGGCTGCCAGTCAGGCAGCATGTGAGGCCATTTGGATGCGGAAAATTCTAGTTGGATTGTTTGGTCAGAGGATGGATCCAACTATGATCTATTGCGATAATCAGAGTTGTATCAAACTCTCTGAGAATCCAGTATTTCATGACAGGTCCAAGCACATTCGATATCCAGATCATCATCTTCGAGATTTGTGTGAGAGGATCATGTTGTTGCTGTATGTTCGCCGGAGGATAGGATGCAATATTTTGCCTGACGGCATTGTCAAAATGCAAATTCAATCCACAGAGACAGGATTGGGTGTGATAGATTAATCCTTTCTGTTGCGAGGGAGTGTGAAAATAGCAACAAGAATTGCAATATAAAGTGCTAAAAATAGCATTGTATATCAATATCATTTCAGGATACATTCCAATTTTAGTTAGTTTCCCTAAACTAAAATTGAGGATTAAAATAAAATTTGAATTGATCTTAGCAGCCGTTTGAAAAATCATTATTTAATTTATCTGAGTTACTTAGTTGAAGAAAATCAAGCCTGAAGTCTATTGAAGAGATGCAACAATTTCCTTTGATTGGGAGTTATCCTTAATTAAGGAGATCAGGATGAGTTGTACTTTGAGTTCTTATTAGTTCGTCGTTAACTGAGTAAGTCCAGTTAGATTAGTTCCAATAGTTTGTGGAACTGATTGTGAGTTTAGTTAGTTAATGCATGCATGCATGTAACTAGTGTACTTCAAATAACTGAATATTCTCTCATAAATAACCCATGCATGTCAATTCAGTTAGAGACCCAGTCGAGATCAGATGATGGGACAGTGTACTATCAGTTGCAGGAATATTCGATTGAGGATATCTCTTGCATGCAGAAGGAAGTCATTCCTTGAGGATTGTGCAATTATTTCTGAGTTTGGTGAGTTGTGTGAGTGGTGAATTCACATAGGTGGTAGCTAGAGGACCCAAGAGAAATTGCGCAAGGAAATAGGATGCTTGGAGGACTGAAGGAAGGTATATGTTGTGTCTATTCAATCTATGAGCAACATTGAGGGATTGTACTGAGAGTTGGATAACTTGTGAGCTAAAGCTTTGTGTAATCCAGAGATATTTCCACTTGTATGATAATACAAATAGCGGGGTTTTTAGCTGAGGCTTTCCCCAGAGTATTCTTTTGTGTTCATGTGTGATTGATTTCTCATTCTCTGTTATATGTGTTCTACTTGATCTTGTTCAAAATCGATTAAGCTTCCGCAAGTTTGTTTGTAGAAGTAGATCAAGTATTTTCCTTTAGTATATTGCATTATCAGGGGATCTACAGTGGGAAATTCTACAATCTCCTTATGCAACTGTATATACAAAATTATTTCAAAAATTATTTCTATCCACATTAAACCTATTTTATCCAACATTATTTCCAAGGAACAATTCACTTTCCTAAATCAATGCCAGATACATGAAGCCATTGGGACAACACAAGAAGGGATCCATTCGATCAAGCTTAAGAATATTAAGAGTATCATTCTAAAGATTGATCTATCAAAAGCCTTTGACAAAGCCAATTGGACATATCTTCAGCTTATTCTTACCCATATTGGTTTCCCTCACTCTTTCATAAAATGGATCATGTCTTATTTCACATCTGCATCATATAGAATTTTCATCAATGGGGTTGCATTTGATTTTTTTCATGCTGAACATGGTCTGTGACAGGGATGTCCATTATCACCATTGTTATTTCTTTTGATCATGGAGGGCTAGGTAGAGTATTAACAAAAGCTTGTGCTAATGGGTCACTAGGTGGTGTAAAAATGTCTGAAGTTTCCTATCTCTCACATCTATTATTTGTAGATGATGTTTTTATTTTTTTAACTGGTTCTATCTGTGATACCACTTGTTTCAAGAAAATTCTATCCCCATTTTGTAAAGCTACAGGTATGGAGCCCAAATTCAACAAATTCACCATCTTGTTGGTGTCATGCTTACAAAATGGGCAAAGACATGATATGCATCATTTTCAATTTGTTATACAAGAACTGGAGATGGGTCTCAAATACCTCGGATTCAGGCTCAAGCCAAATGGTTATCATATTGCAGACTGGACATGGCTTATTGCAAAAATTGAAGGGCACATAAACATATGGCAGCAGAGATGGCTTTCCAGAGTGGGCAGGATCACACTGATCAAATATGTACTGGAGGCCATCCCAATATATTGAATTACCCTTGCCTGGATCCCAAAAGGCATACTCAACATAATTGAACATATTTGTAGTCGATTATTATGGTGGGGGGGAAATGTTGGGAGGAATTTTGCCTAGGTTCATTGGGACATAATTGGAAAACCAAAAAAATGGGGTGGATGGGGTATAAAGGATCTGCACTTATTTGCAAAGGCACTTGCCATGAAGATGGAGTGGCAGATTATCACATCAGATAGTCTATGGAAAGAAGTGGTATATTTTAAATACATTCGCCCTCTATCTATCATGGACTAGAGTTTCTTGTCGACTCAAGGCATTAATGGTGCATCTATCATCTGGAAGGCTATATCTCAGTCTATCAGTGTCATTAAGAAAGGACTGGCTTGGCGAATTGGGAATAGTGAGCAGGTGAGGCTGGGAATAGATGCCTGGTCTGGATGTGGTAATGCACACATACTACCACTGGAGCTTCGACAAATCCTTGCAACAGATGGCATAACCCAACTCTCTCATATTGCATATGTTAGAAACTCTAACTGGATCTCTTAGAAATGGTTTAATGCATTGGATCTCGAGATTCCGGGCATATGGAGCAAGGTGTGGCATCGTTTTATTGGTGCATTGGAGGAAGCTCACATCAGGATTACTTTATAGGAAGATGAAATCATTTGGGAAACTGCACCACATGGTTGATATACCCCTAGGGATGGATACACACAACTAATTAATACACTGGATCCGATTGAGGTGAGTTGGTGGTGGTGCCCGCTATGGAAGCTTAAGGCTCCTCATAAAACCCGTATATTTATGTGGTATATATTATCGAATAAAGTACCCACATAGGTCAATCTAATGCGTCATGCCTTTCATGGTCCGTCTAGATGTTGCCTCTGCAAAGAGAATGTTGAGGATATTGATCACAAATTCCTTCATTGCCCAGTGGCTTGTCAAGTGTGGTTTTAGATCACTGCCTCCCTCAACATTGTGCTCAAATGGGATAGGTCTCATCTATCTGGTGCCTGGAAATGCTGGTGGAATGTTTTTGCTACACAAAAAAATCAGAAACCTCCCTTTAATTGTCTGTTGGGGTATTTGGTTGACTAGGAATCACATTATTTTTTAGGATGCATTGACTCATTGGTCGACCACTTGCAACTATATTGTTACTATTTATCATTTGATCCCTGAGGATTCTGGACACCACCCTGCATGTGTCATCACTCCAGAAGTAATCAATAAGAATATACCCTAGCCATATTTCAATGGGTTGGCACAGATCGCTGGATGTTTGGGGGGGGGGGGGTGTTCTTCACATTACTTCAAGATCAAAGTGGGTTTAGGGAGAGGCACCAACAACTATGTTGAACTTAATTGTCTCAGATACCTTCTCATTTGGCACCAACAACTATGTTGAACTTAATTGTCTCAGATACCTTCTCATTTTTTCTTTGGAAGAAAACTGCCACAGAATTCACATCTTTTGGGACTCAAAAATTGCTATAAATTGGATCAACTCTGCATATCATTGTCACTTGCATACACTTAGGGGCATATTGGATGAAGTCATCACTTTAAAATCACATTTTGATTTTATTGTATGCTCTCACATATACAAGGAAAGGAATACGGTCACTGATTTTCCTTCCAAGGAGGCCACACAGCAGAACAGGGGGTAGTGGTTGATTCAATTATTCCGAGATCAGGAGTTCTACCAGTTTTTCCAATGACCATTCATCGATTTGGATGGGTTTATATCATAATGATCTACATAGATCATTCATCATATTTTGCTGTCTTTTTTAACTATCTCTAGGAGCCTACAAGACAATTATGCTTTTTCATATATATGTAAATATTATGCCTTTTATTGTAAATATTGAACTATATGGCACTATACTGGATTGAATAGTTAGTCCATTTATCGGTGATTCTGTATTTCGCTCATGCTGATGATACAATATGTAATTTTCTTATTTACTAATGAAAATTGTGTTTTTTATCTTGGGAAAAAAAGGGGTTTTGGAAGGGATACAAATCCTGGATAATGTGGTCCACATCCATGAGATAATCCATTCCCTCAAATCCCAAAAAAAGTAGGGATGATCATGGAATTGGATATCACTAAAGCCTATGATAAAATGAGTAGGACATATCTTGAGCATACACTACAGGCGTTTGAATTTAACCAACATTGGATCCAGTGGGTTGTGTCATTGGTCTCTACTTCTAACTTCTCAATTATAGTTAATGGAGCCCCAGCCAGACCTTTCTATCCCAGAAGAGGTATTATTAGGGAGACTTGATTTCACCTTTTCTATTTGTCTTGCTAATGGAGGGACTAAGGAGATATATTAAAGTAGAGGTCGAAGAAGGGAATATTAAAGGGTTACAACCTCACCCAAGGTGCAAACCTTCCACCCATCAAGAGTCCATGGATGATTCCATGCTCCATGGAATACCCATATAAGAACATCCTAAATGACTTTGCCAAAGCTTCAGGTATTTAAGTCAACCACACAAAATCTAGGATTTTCTTTTTTAATATTCACATCTTTGTGCAGAGGAATCTCACAAACATTTTAGGCTTCCAATCGAAATCATTGCATTCAAATTATTTGGGAATACCTCTAACAAACGAACCATGTAAGAAGTATACTTACTAGGAAAAACCTAATCTCCAAAATGCAAAATGAGGTTAGCATGTGGACCTTTAGAGCCATTAATTTCACAGAAAGGTTGGTGTTGGCTAAAGCAATTTTGCAAGCTATGCCAATGTATTTAATGTCTTCCCTACCCATATCCAAATGATTTCTCCAACAAAAAAAGAAAAATTCAAAGAAACTTCTTATGGAGGGGGGTTGAAGAGTAGAAAACATTGGCCTTAATAAGGTGGGACAAGATTTGCAAATCAAAATATAAGGGTAGTTTTGTTAGTTTTTGTAGCATTGCATGAGTTCTAGAATTAAATTTTTTTGGAGAGGCTAGAATACATAAGATCTCCAAAACCCAGAAATTGTTTATGGAAATTCTGCCTATAAATGACCTAATTAGATTATTAGCCAGTTTTTAAATATTCCTGTGTCTAAAATATTATGGGAAATAACCTCCCAGCTTGAGAAAAAAAAACATTCTGAGTGTTCGCACACGTAGCAGCCCCTGGAGTGATCTGAGTGCTCCCTCCATCGCCATGGCCCCCGGAGGGGGCCCCGAGGCCCATCCTCTTTCACCTCCTCCACCAAAGATCATTGCGTTCAGGAAGCTAATCGGCGATAGTAGTAAACGCCCAGCAAGAGAAACTCAGTGCAAGTTTGTAAAGAAACTTGACAGCATCCCCATAGTTACCCTGCTCATTGAAGATTCATGCAGATATGCTTGAACTTAGCTTAAATAGGGCTCATCGGTCAATTTACAGGGCTATGGCCTTCCCCCAAGGCTATCGAGTCGTGGGTACAAAGGAACTGACGACCACTAGGGAAGGAAGGCATCGGAAGTTTCCTAGTTGGTAATGGATTTTTTGTCTTTGTATTTGATTCAGTAGAAGACAAAAATCTCATCTTTAGGAATGGACCATATTTCATGGGACCTCAAGGTCTGTATCTAAACTCATGGTCACCAAATTTCGATCGAACACAAGATGTGTCGTCAACAGTTCCAGTGTGGGTGCGCCTCCTCATCTTCCACTGCACTGCTGGAACCCGAAGTTACTAGAAACAATTGGTAACACCCTGGGAAAATACATAGACAGAGCAGAGAGAAGGGATCAATATTCATGTGCAAGAATATGTGTCGAAGTTGACTTGGAAATAGGGTTACCTAAATCCATAAAGTTAACAATAGTAGACTGCTCTTATATCCAAGAGTTAGACTACGAGCAGCTACCATTCAAATGTAGAAATTACCATGAATATGGGCATTTCGCAAGATACTGCAAAAAAAGGAGGAGGAAGATCTAGAGAAGTCGAAAGGAGGAAAATGGATCCAGGTGCAAAAAGTAGTCTAGGCCAAGGTGAGTAACAGGAATAAAGGGAAAGAGGTACCGATGGAGTCTGGAACTCCCTTAATAGGAATGGTTCAAATGGAAGGAAGAGGAGAATAACTAAAGACAACAGCCTCAATAGCCCATTCGAAACACTCAACACTTTAATAGAAATTCCAGAAACAGAGATAGAGGAGATTGAATGCCAAGTTCCTTCACTCGAAGTAGAAAAGAAGAACATAGAAGTAACCCAATTTGACTTCCCAGCAGGAACCTCCTCCTCTCCTACATATGTAGAAATGACAAGGAAAAAATCCCCAGAAACCTCTGGGTCATCGGAAGACAAGACATTTGAGAGACCCTCTAAAAGAGTTGGAAGGAAATCTCATAAGGAATCCAGGGAAGAAGAGGCGGAAAGGAAAAAAATGCAAGGCAACCAATCCACCATTGAAATGTCTATCGAGAGAAACACCAGAAAAAGGCCCTCTAAGGGGGGAACAACTCACTCCAATCCCGTTAAATAATGAAACTAGTCTCTTGGAATTGCAGAGGCTTGGGGAAGCCTTTGAAAGCTAAAGTAATCAAAGATATTCTGAAAATAGAAACTCCCGAGATCCTCATGCTTCAAGAGACTAAGATTGAAAAGGGAAACCTTCTTGAGATTAGCAAATTAAAATGGGGGAAAAATGCAGGAATGACTATTAGTGCAAGAGGTTCCTCTAGTGGCCTAGCAACATTGTGGTCAGAGGACACGTATCAAATAGAAAGCTCCTTTGAGACCCAACATTGAATATTCACCAAACTTCGGCACCTCTCTAGTAAGATTTTCATCTCTCTCTTCAACCTTTATGTTCCAATACACCTTACAGAGAAGAAAGAATGCTGACAAACCTTGTCTGATTTCTTAGACATTTACTCCCCTCATAATATAATAGTGGATGGAGATCTCAACCTTGTCATTGATCCAAAAGAAAAGACAGGCAGCAATAGTGGTAGGGACCAAATTCTTCCATTAGTAGAGAAGCTAATACTTCATTGGGATCTTCTTGACTTCAAACCGAAGAAAGGTATTTACACCTGGACAAACAATAGAACTAGGGTAGAACACATCTCTAATCGCCTAGATCGTTTCCTAGTGCAGAGCTCTTTGTTGCTAGGAAAAATACTGATCTCCTCGAAAATTCTCCCAAAGCTGGCCTCAGATCACAAACCTATTCTCTTATAGTTGGAAGAGGAAGAAAATTTGGGCCCTATCCCCTTTAGATTCAACCCGCTTTGGACAAGGAAAGAAGGGTTCATGGAAATTGTTCTGGAAGCATGTTCAATACCCGTGACAGGATCTCCTAGCTTCATGTGGGAGAAGAAACTAAAAATAACCAAGAGAGCTCTGAAAAATGGATTAAAGAACCCTCAAATTCTCCTACCAGCAATAGAAAGGAGACAGTTCAGTTTTTATCAGATTTGCAAATGGATTTGGAAAGTAAGGAGATCTCTACTTCATATTTAGAAAAAGAACAAGTTGCCCATATCAAATCATTTTGCATTTTACGCCATGAAGAAGAGACTTGGAGGCTTAAGTCTCATAGCCTATGGCTTAAAGTTGGAGACCGAAATACCTCTTTCTTACATAGGCAATATAGAGCCCGGCTATCTCGAAATCATATGTCTGAAATCACTTGCTCAAATGGGACTGTGCTCAAAGGTCAAGAAAAACTAAAAAAGGCAGCAAAAGATCATTTCCAGAATCTGTATAAAGAGGATGGGAATGGGAGTGAAGAAGTCATCTCAGAATTTTTCTCCCACATTCCATCTTTGGTAAGCAAGGAGGACAACACTAGTCTTATGAAACCTTTCTTCGAGGTAGAAATCTGTAAAGTAATATGGTCCATGGAACCAGACAAGGCACCAGGACCTGACGACTTCTCAATTCATTTTTATAGAATCTGCTGGGAAATAATAAAAACTGATATTTTGAGGATGATTAAAGATTTTCATCAAAAATCCAAAGTGGGCGGCAGTGCTAACTCAACCTTCCTTGCATCAATACCAAAAGAAGTGAATCCGGGAACTTTTGATAAGTTTAGGCCAATCTTGCTCTGGAATGCATCATACAAAATATTGACAAAATTGCCGGCAAACAGAATCAAGCCATTGCTTGGGAAACTTATTTCTCCCACCCAAGGAGGCTTTGTCAAAGGGAGACACATACTAGATAATGTAATATAGGTGCAAGAAGTCATACACTCCAGTTACCTTTGGCAGGAGCAAGGTATGCTCATAAAGCTCGACTTGGCAAACACATTCAACCGAGTAAATCTTTCTTTCCTGTACAAAGTCCTCCTTTCCTTTGGTTTCAGCTCTAACTTTGTCAATTTGATTAAAGCTTGTATTGAAAAGCCATGGATAGCAACTTTATTTAATGGCAGGCCGGCAAACTATTTTCAAGCCTCGAGGGGAATAAGGCAAGGCTGCCCCCTCTCCCCTTTCTTATACATACTGATGGCAGGCTCGTTAAGTAGAAAGCTAATAGCTGAAAAGAAAGCAGGGATAGCTCCAGGACTCAGGTTGATGAAAGGGCTAGAGCCTCTTAACCATGCATTATTTGCAGATCATTCTCTTCTTCCGAGCGAAGCCTCCATCAAGATAGCCAAAGTTTACAGTGGAATCCTTCAAAAATACTGCAGCATATCAGGAGCTCTTATAAATAAAAGGAAAAGTGCACTATACGGGTGGAATGTGGATCAACAAGCAATTTAGAGAATAGCCTACTCCTTAGGATTTTTGGGATATGCTTCTTGGGATAAAATCAAATATGTTGAGAATAGCAACAAGAAATGCTAAAAATAACATTCAGTATATTCCAATTTTAGTTTGTCCCTGAATTAAAATTGAGAATTAAAATTCGAATTTAGTCTCACCAGTTGCTTGAAAAATAATTAATCAATTCATCTTGAGTTAATTAGTTGGAGAAATTCAAGCTAGAAGTCTTTGTGAAGTCATGCAACAGTTATCCCTTAAGTTAAGGAGATTATCCCTTAATTAAGGAGATAAGGATGAGTTGTATTTGAGTTGTAATTAGTTAGCTCAGTTAACTGAGTTAAGTCCAGTTAAATTAGTTCCAAACAGTTTGAGGAACTAATTGTGAGTTCAGTAAGTTAATGCATGCATGCATGCAACTAGTGTACTCTAGATAACTGAATATTCTATCATAAATAACTCATGCATGTCAGTTTAGACAAAGACCCATTTGAGATTAAAGACAGGGACATTGTACTATTAGTTGGAGGAATTTTCCTATAAAGGAAACTCATCCATGCAGAAGGAACAAGGTTCCTTGAGGATTGCGTAATTTTACAGGGTGTGAGATCAGTGTGATTGATTAGTGTTACACTTGGTAATAGTAGCATCACCCATGAGAAACTACGCAAGGAAATAGGAGACTTGGAGGGCAGAGGAGAAGGTTTGTGAGAAGCCTTGTTTGCTTGTGAGCATCTAGAAGGATTGTATTGAGAGCTAGCTAGCTGTGAGAGCTAAAGCTTTGTGTAATTCTAAGATATTTCCACCTTGTATGTTAATACAGATAATAGGGTTTTTAGCTGAGCCTTTCCCCAGAGTATTCTTTTGTGTTTCATGTGTATTGATTCTTCTTCTCTGTTATATGTGTTCTGCTTGATCTTGGTCAAATCTGTTAAGCTTCCGCAAGTTTGATTGTAGAAGTAGATTAAAGTATTTTTGCTTTAGTATATTGCATTATCAGGTTAATCTACAGTGAGAATTTCTACATGGTATCAGAGCTAGCTGATCTATAGATAAATTTCTACATGGTATCAGAGCAAAGGTGATCAAAGTGGAGAACAACATACAAAGAAGTGAGAATTCGAAGTTTGAAGTTCTTGATTGTAGGTACAAAATTGATTTCTTATCACATCTCAAAGTTCACCAATGGCATTCAATGGTTTGAGACTTGAGTATGCCCTGGATGGCAACTTGAATTACATAGCATGGAGGCTGTATTAGAAGACAACGGCTTGAAGGATTTCATTGATCGTGAAATCCCAAAGCCAACTTCAACTAACGCACAAGAGTTGGCTGAGTGGAAGAAGTTTGTGGCGAGGGAGAGACAGATCATCCTTGAGGGAGTTCGAGACCATAATGTCTCGAGTATCCATGGGAAGGATACTCCATATTCAATGTGGAATACATTGAAGGATCTCTACCATAATAGTAGTGACCATAGGAAACTGGTGCTCAAGGATAAGCTTCGGAGAATCAAGATGGAGAACGACGATACTATTTCCACATATCTGAACAAGCTCACCACCTGTAGAGATGAGCTTGGAAGTGTGGGAATAACTAATGCTAATGAAGATATGGCGAGCCTCGCTCTCCTCGGCCTTCCAAAGAGCTGGAATAGCTACCAGGACTTTGTGAATGGAAGGGAGAAATTGTCGGATTGGGAATGTCTGTGGTCGGATCTCGTGTAGGAGGAGATTAGGAGGAGCACACGAGATGGTTCTTCATCTAAGGATGATGAAGAAAATCTGGCCTTAGCAAGTAAGGCAAGGAAAGGGAAGGAGAAGGATTCTCATTCCAAATCGAATTCTTCTCATGGAGGGAAGTAGGTTGACAAGTCTAAAGTGAAATGCTTTAATTTTCATGAGATGGGTCATTATGCGACTAATTTCCCATCGAAGAAGTCCAAGAAGGGATCCTTGGAAGGATCAGAAGGTGAGGCATTAACCTCTCAGTTTGACATGGACTTTACCCTCATTGCATGCATGGTTTCATCGATGATGGGTTGTGGTTGGTTTCTTGACAGTGGAGCCTCATTCCACATGACCGATGATAAAAGTTTATTCAGTACCTTGGAGGAGAAAGACCTCAAGATGCGCATAGAGATGGGTGATGACGAAAGGTTTAGTATTTCAAGAGTAGGCACAATTGCTTTTTAGAGGGAGCATGGAGCTTCTATCACCTTGACAGATGTGAAGTATGTGCATGGACCGAAGAAGAACTTGGTATTAATCGCGATGTTGGAGGACAAAGGCTACGATGTTATCTTCAATAAGGGAAAGGTTTTCCTTAGACACATCACCACGGGACAGGTGAAGCAGATTGGTTCATGAGTCAAGAACCTGTATGCTCTTGAGGTTCAATATGCATGCACAACCTTTAGGAGCAAGGAAAAGGTTAGAGACTTGGTGGTTAAGAGGGAGAGTAAATTACCTCTCAACATGAAGTCCCAGAAGAAGCCTTAGACAATTATGGAGGAGCCACAATTGGAGATGCTGAGAGGAGATGGAGTGGAGGCATCCACTCATGTAGAGACCTCCAGTAGGGGGAAATTTCGAGCCAAGTCAGCAGAGGGATCACATGCAGCCATGCCTCCAGGTGTGAGGTGGGGCGATGTGAAGTGATAGTCTTAAGAAGGCTGAAATTGAGCAGGGCCCATTGAGAGGTTTTATCTCATGGATCTTACCTTGCTACGAGAGCTTAAAGTACATAGTAGCAGGAGGAATTAGTGGGATTGATGCAGTTAGAGATCAAAGTGACAGAGGCTAGAGCAGTCGGATATTGAAGAGCGCGGAGAAGGATTGACAACAATGCTGAAAGGCTGAATCAGCAGAAGCACATAGTTTTCAGTCGACAGAGGCAATAGCAGTCAGAGACTTTGATGACAGAGGCATCATTCTAATTTAGGTTGGATATTTTTTTTGTTTCTGAGTTTTTGGAGCAACAACACTTGAGAGAAGTGTTGCATGCAGAACATTCCAAAGGTTCAGGATCGGGATCAAGTTGAATTCCTTTCTTGTTGAGAGGGAGTGTTGAGAATAGCAACAAGAAATGCTAAAAATAGCATTCAATATATTCCAATTTTAGTTTGTCCTTGAATTAAATTTGAGAATTAAAATTCGAATTTAGTCTCTCCAGCTGCTTGAAAAATAATTAATTAATTCATCTTGAGTTAATTAGTTGGAGAAATTCAAGCTAGAAGTCTTTGTGAAGTCATGCAACAGTTATCCCTTAAGTTAAGGAGATTATCCCTTAATTAAGGAGATAAGATTGAGTTGTAATTAGTTAGCTCATTAACTGAGTTAAGTCTAGTTAAATTAGTTCCAAACAGTTTGAGGAACTAATTGTGAGTTCAGTCAGTTAATGCATGCATGCATGCAACTAGTGTACTCCAGATAACTAAATATTCTCTCACAAATAACTCATGCATGTCAATGCAGGCAAAGACCCAGTTGATATTACAGGCAGGGACAATGTACTATCATTTGGAGGAATCTTCCTATAAAGGAAACTTATCCATGCAGAAGGAACAAGGTTCCTTGAGGATTGCACAGTTTTACAGGGTGTGAGATCAGTGTGAGTGATCACTGTTACACTTGGTAATAGTAGGATAACCTAGGAGAAACTGCAAAAGGAATAGGAGGCTTGGAGGGCAGAGGAGAAGGTTTGTGAGAAGCCTTGCTTGCCTGTGAGCATCCAGGAGGATTGAACTGAGAGCTGGCTAGCTGTGAGAGCTAAATCTTTGTGTAATTCTGAGATATTTCCACCTTGTATGATAATATAGATAGCGGGGGTTTTAGCTGAAGCTTTCCCCAGAGTATTCTTCTGTGTTTCATATGTATTGATTCGCCTTCTCTATTATATGTGTTCTGCTTGATCTTGCTCAAATCTATTAAGCTTCTGCAAGTTTGATTGTAGAAGTAGATTAAAGTATTTTTCTTTAGCATATTGCATTATCAGGTTAATCTACAGTGAGAATTTCTACATGATATCAGAGCTAGCTGATCTATAGAGAAATTTCTACAAAATATCTCGGGTTACCAATAACCCTGGGCTCTAACAAATTATTGCCGTGGAAAGAGGTAATAAGAAAAATTAAGTCCAAGATTACAACTTGGGGAGGGAAATGGATCACTAATGTTGGCAAACTCATCTTTATAAAATCTGTTTTGTCCTCCTTGCAAATTTATGAGGCCTCCTTTCTGCTGGCTCCAAAGAAGATCACAAAACAGATCTCCAGAATGATCAAGGATTTTCTGTGGAGAGGATGAAGAGGAATCAAAGAAAATTCCATTTAGTGAATTGGGATATAGTTAAGCATCCCATATATGAAGGAGTCCTGTAAATAAGAGACACAGGCCTTGCAAATCTGGTTCTTGGAGGAAAAATACTCTGGACCCTCTTCTCAAACAACAAACACCCTGTTAGTCAGATCATAAAAAAAATATCTAAAAGGCTCAACGCTAAGAAACATTCAGATAGATAATACCATCAAAGGGACATAGATATGGCACCTCTGCCGCCGAGGGCTCGATTTCTTTCAAAATCACTTGTATCAGATCCTAGGCAATGGAAAAAAAATGATGCTATGGCAAGACAACATAATGGATAGTCACCTCTGAGAAAAAATGAAGCAATTAAAGAAATCAAGAACTTCCTCATGCAGCAAGGAATCCTCACCTTGGCAGATATTTAGACTTGGGACAACTTTGGAAAATGGAGAAATTGGGAAATTCCACAAGTTCTCGAACAACTGCGTAGTCAAAAGACTCTCCTGGAAGAAGTGCTAACGGGCCTAGCACCGGTTCACATGTGTTATATGGATAAATGGGGATGCGGAAAGAATTGAATTTACAAGGTAAGGCATGGATTTTCCTCTCTTCAAGCACAACAAGCTTCGAGCCACACTGCATCAATGTGGAAACATATTTGGGATCCTCTTGGGCTTCCCAAAATAAACTTCTTCACTTGGGTATTAATGCATGGGAAAGTGCTAACTCACGACAATCTGAGTAAAAGAAGCATTCACGGGCCACATTGGTGTTCTCTCTGCTACAAAGCTCAGGAAACCATGGAGTATGTGTTCGTGGATTGTACTTTTGCTCAAGAAGTCTGGGACTACATCCTCTAAGGCCTCAATGTCTCTTCCCCATCACAAGTCAAAATAGCTAACCTTTTCAGCACCTAGAGAATGCGATATCCTCACAAGACCCAAAGAAAGACAACATGGAACAAAATCTGGAAATCAGTTCCTAAATACGTTTGCTAGAAAATATTGCTCGCCAGAAACGATAAGATCTTAAAAAACATTTCGAATTCCCCATTGAAGGTGGCAGCAAAAGCAAAAGCACTACTCCTCGATACTGTGGCCAATCACCCCCTTAAAAATGATAACATGCTTCTCCCTAAAGAAAAGAAATGGATGGGAACATATATTTTTTGAGACAGGATAAATAACACCACTTGCCTCAGTAAAAATCTTGTATGGAGATTATGAGAAATGAACTCAGATTTTCAAGATTGGTCGAGGAAACAGGGTAAAACAACAATCTTTTTTGATGGTGCCTCCAAAGGCAATCCAGGGATAGCAGGATTAGGTGGAGTGATCTACTCCTTGGAGGGAATTCGAGAAGATAGCTTCAGCTGGGATCTTGGACAGAGAACCAACAACCAGGCAGAAATCCTTGGGCTACTAGAAGCGTGTCAGTAAAACGTGAAAAAGGAAATAAGGAAATACAAGTATTCGGGGACTCAGAAATTTTGATAAAGATATTAAACTCATAGGACCACTTCAATAATCCAGCACTCAACAGGACACTTCAAAGGCTGAGACACGTGCTCCAAGATTTCTCCTCCTACCTTCTTTTCCATATTCTACGTGGCTCAAATAAGGAAGTAGACGCAAAAGCAAACTAGGCATGCCTTCTACCACAAGGAGCTTTCAGCAAGAATGATGAAGAATCTACATGGATCCCGATCCCGTAATCTAGAGTAAATATACACCTATTTAAGGAAAGGATAGCTACAACTAAAAGTATTTATGAATATTATAATGACGGTTGTTTTTGGCCATGGCCCAACCAAGTTTAAATAATTAATATAACCGTTATAGTTAAAAAATATATATATTCCTAAGTCTAACTTAGGGAATATGGTTAATTAATCGATATTAATTAAGTCAAGGAGATAATCATATAGAAAATCACATGGATCGATCCAAAGATGATCATAGCCATTGATTAAGTTTTAATTTTGGTCGTTAGTGCTCCAATAGAGGATTATAAGAGGAGGTCAATGTGGTGATGGATAAAACATTTGAGCAGTTCGATTTCTTAGCAGATTGATTTCTAGAGTAGCAATAGTCAGTTGCAAGAGAGAGAGAGAGCTAGAGACCGAAGTAGTAAGAGAGGGGTAGAGACATTGAATCCAGAGGAATATTTCTCGATCCGATGAGTGCATTTGTAAAGTAGCAGAACAACCACTGAGAGAATGATGTTGGGGCAACGCAGTAGCCTCTAGAGGCAAAGTCGATTTGCTGGAGAGATTGCCAGTTTTAGTTTCAAGGGTCAGGTAGGAGCCCCAGAGTGTCAGAGAAACTTCCTTTTGGTCAGAAAAAGGTAGAAGAACTTCATCAGAGTCCAATATGAGGTTAGATGTCTAGCCAGCTACGTAGCAGCTGACGTAGAGGCTCAGACGACCGAAATTTTGAAGGCAAGTTGTGTCGGGAGATTGCCTATGGGCTGAGGAAAATTCCTCTCCGGATTTTTTCTAGTATTTCTTTGTAGGATTTCTAGTTTTGACATGCAGTTGTACTCATATTATTTCATTGCTGCATAACAAAAAAACCCTCAGTTGTTGAACCAATTTTCCCCAAGTTGGGTTTTTCCGGGGACTTTTGTCCAAAAATAACTGTGTTATTTTACGTGTGTGCTAGCATTTATTCCAACATTTATTCTTCCACATTTTTATTTGTATAGATTGTGGTGTGGTTTATTCAGTGTTTTGTAGAAAATGGTAAATAAATTGTTAAATTAAATTAACAATTAGGAGAATAATTTCCATTTGTTGCAATAGGATTCTGATTTTCGGAATTTTCACATGGTATCAAAGCACAATTTATCATCTGGAGAGCTCAGAGGTGAAGAGAGAAGGAATTTCATTGTTCATTGTGGGCAACAGGATGAAATTCCTAAGGGTAGTGTAGTCATTCTACCAGGAGGCTGAATTACTTATGGATGTTTGATTTTTCTGAGTGAGGGGAAAAAATTTCATCTTTCCATATCGAATGATTCTAGAGGTAGAGGGAGCATCTCAGAGTTTTTGTTGGGCAGATCTCTAGTTGGACGTAGTGGTTCTTGTAGTAGTTCACTAGAGCAGAGCCAATGTCAGGGTGGAAGACCAAAGAGCACACACTGAGGGAAAATTTTCCTCAAGGAACTTCTAGTCTCAAGAAGTTCATTTTTTTCCTTTCATATCAACAATCATTGTGAACAGGTTTTCTCACTACATAAGGGAGTGTGAATAACTGAGCAACAATTGAGTAGAAGGAAAATAGGAGATTTTCAACATTTGTTGAGATGGCCACTATTGGGCTTCATGATTGGGACATGTTGGATGGAACTTCCAACTATGTCATCTGGAATGGAAGGATGTCCTTCCTTGTGGATGAGTTTGGTGTGAAGATGTATATAGATACAGTGGTAGAAGTTCCCTAAGATGCAGATCAACTAAAGGAGTACAAAAAAGAGATGGCACAAGTGAAGAGGATGATCTTAGATGGTGTCTGGGATCATGTTGTTTATCACATAGCTGGAAAAGATACTTCCAAAGAGGTGGGATACACTTTCCACATTGTACCAAGACACTTCCGAGCAATGAAAGATGTATTTGGAGGAGAATCTGAGATGCACCAGGATGTAGAAGGGGGAAGGCATAGACCCATTCCTCACTAGGATTCAAGAGGTCCAGGACGAGTTTTCAATTGTTGTGGCAGTGCCTCAACCCACAGAGATAGTGCAATTGACACTAAACAGTGTCTCCAAGGAGTGGAAGGTATTCGTTCAAAGTATCTTAGATAAAGACATCTTGCAAAGGTGGGAAAAGATATGGGACAATTTTCAGCAGGAGGAGTTGAGATGAGCTCTATTAAAGAGCTCCATTGGTTGTAGCAGGAGCGAATCAAAGCAAGTGAAGGAGGAGGAGAATGTAGCCCTCACATTGAAGGGCCCTAGTCAGGGACATGGGTAGCAGAGAAAGAAGAAGAAGGACTTGTCAAAGGTCAAGTGCTTCAGGCGTGGTCAACTTGGCCACTAAAGTACCTAGTGTCCTCTCAGGAAGAAGGAAAAGGAGGAGAACCAGGACTAGTAGGCAACTTTAAAAGATCAATAGGCTTTCCTCGAGGCTGGAGGAAGACTTTGCCATGTTTGTTAATATACCTCTATGAGTGAGGTGGGGAGACTTAGTGTTGTAGCTCCAGAGTCTTCAGATAGGCAGGATCCTTGAGGCTCCCACCTCATGGATCAATATATTGCTACGGGGGGCCATAGTATTTAGTAGTATGATGGATTAGTGACAATTGATGTAGTTAGATGCCAGAGTGACATTTTTAGAGACTTAGAGTAGCAATCAGATATTGGGGAGTGTAGTGCAGAGTTGGCAATAATGCAGTTGACACAGTTCAAAGTCAGAAGCAAGAAAAATTCTTCAGTGATAGTGTAGATACTAGCAACAGCCAGAGACTCGGGTGACAAATGCATTATATTGATCATAATTGATTCAATATTTTGGATGCTTTTCAGTTGCAGTTGCAATAACAACAAATGAGAGGGAGTTGCAGTGTAGATGCAGTGTTGGTAGCAGTTCAATAGGGTCAACAACAACATAGATGCAATATATATCAGAGTTGCACAGTGGTTTGTGGGAAGTATGGTCAGACGTCAGCAACGTGACAGGAGATGATGCAAAGATAGGGTGTTGCTACAGGGTGTGCAGTAGCACTAGAACACATTCCTCGCTAAGAGGGAGTGTTAGTTTTTGTAGCATCATATGTGTTCTAGTATTGAAATTTTGTGGAGAGGCTAGAATACATGAGATCTAGAAAACCCATAAATTGTTTCTGGAAATTCCGCCTAGAAATGACTTAATTAGATTATTAACCAATTTTTAAATATTTCCTAAGTCTAAACTTAGGGAATATGGTTAATTAATCAGTATTAATTAAGTCAAGGCGAGAATCATCAAGAAAATCACACGGATTGATCCAATGATGATCCTAGCCATTGATTAAGGTTTAATATTGTTTGTTGGTGCTCCAACAGAGGATTATAACATGAGGTTGATGTGATGATGGAATATAATGTTCCTTCCTAAATTTTCCTAATGTTTGGAAAATAAAATTTTGACAATTTTGATTAATACTAGCTCAAGGCAATTTTGGTGGAAATCATAGAAGAAATACTTTATTTGTATGCTAGTGGAATATGGGGCCCACATGAAGTATGTACTTGGGGAATAAGGAATTCGAATTCCTTGAGGCAAATAGAATTGGTGGAGGGACCCAAAAGGAATGCATGGCCAACAATTATAGAAAGAAGGAATGAGGGAGAAATGGGGTTCTTTTATCTATTTGAAAATTGAATTTCCTTAGTTGTTCAAATGAGCCAATATTGTGTAGTTTAGCTGAAGAGCTTCCCAAGGAGAGAAGCTCAACCTTTCTTTGGTGGACTTCAAGTGCCACACAAGGAAAGATTTCTTTCATCACTGAGATTGGAAGAAACATTAGCTACATGTCCCACTCATTTCTGGGGTAGATCGTGCAGTTTAGGAGCCACCACAACACAGAGGGAGAAGTCACTGGTTGTTTGTGGAGCAGTGTTGTAGGGGAATTAAATGAAGAAGCTACATGAGTGTTTCTTCATCAGTTTTCATGAGTTTGGATGGTAGCTACAGCCAATAGGACCAACCTACATGCAGTTCTCACTTTCTTAGACATAGGAGTATGTCATCTCCTCCATGATTGTGCAGTCATTGGAGTGAGGCTATTTTGGGGCAACATCATCCGGGAGAGTTTGGAGTTAGGGTGCTGGGAAATCATTTGGAGGGCCATTTGAGGAGGATTGCTGGAGTTGGGAGAGAATAGATTGACAAGATCAGTCACACTAGTAGAATTCAAAATTGGAGGAGGGCCAAGTTGTGAAAGGTCAAATTTTGAAAGTTGGAACTAAGGGAAACCCTTTTTGGGGTTTTCTAGGTTTTAGGCAAGGATTAAATTCTCAATTTTATAGAATTTTTGGGCACTCTATGTAGGTTTTAAACCCGTACATAAATTACCTACATATGAATTATAAAAACACAGAAAATAAACAATGCAAGAGCATAACACATAAAACACACACAGAGATTTTCCCCTGGATCCCAAAACCGAGACTACCAACTTGATTTTTCATTATGTTCCTTTCAATGTTACAATACACATTTATACATACCAAAGCATCCAATATCATGGACTGAAAACCATCGTGTCCAAAACCATGGACTGAAAACCATTGCGTCCAAAACCATGTGTGAAAATCATGCACAAAACCATAGGTAGGTCTGCCCAACCTAATATAGGGTCCAAAAACAAAATTTTTTGGGGCGCTGCCCCGGACCCCATAGAGTGGGGTTACTTGCACCCCTCAAACCCCTTGTGACTCCCCCCCCCCTACGCAATCGACACAACGAAGGGGGGGATCTGCACTCCCTCTAACCTGCCTATTAACTACATGGGCTAGTCGTGGAAAGAATATAACATAACCCAGCATTCTCCCACTTGTTGTTTTCTTTCCATAGGGGGCCACAAGAGAGCTTAGTCATTTATCCAGTCTTGCAACACCCATTGTTTCTCTACACCAAGAGAACTTCTCAGAGCTCATAGATTTTGTCAATGCATCTGCGGTATTCTTCAAAGTGTGCACCTTTTCCAGCAACGCCTTTTTGTCTTCTATCATATCCCTCACAAAGTGATACTGAACATCAATGTGCTTTTTCTTTGAACGATATGTAGGGTTCTTTGCCAAGAAAATTGCACTTTGGTTGTCACATCCTATCCTTATAGGTCCCTATATTCAAATTTTGGGTCAAGCAACGGTGATATGAATATATAGGATAATCTGGCTGCATACGTTCCAATTGGATTAACCCCATACTTGAACACAATCTCTGCAACTAAACTGCTTCCTTGCTTACATGAGTGGCTGCCATGTATTTTGCCTCTCTAGTTGATAGTGCCACTGCAGATTGTTTCTGACTCATCCAACTAACTGCACCTCCAAATAGGTTAAACACATACCCACTTGTAGATCTTCTCTAATCTAGATCTCCAACCCAGTCTACATCAACAAAGGCACGAATATCCAACACTCTGTCCAATCCTACTCTTCCTTGGTAGCACAAACCATAATCACTACTGCCATACAAATACCTAAAAACTCGCTTCATTACTGTCCAATGCTTTTTCCCTAGTTTTAACATAAACCTGCTCAATACTCCCACTACATGTGCAATGTCTAGTCTAGTACAGACCATTGCATACATCACGCTACCGACTGCACTTGCATATGGAACACGAGACATGTCCTCTTCCTCTTCTTGTGTCTTGGGACACTGTTCAGCAGATAACCTCACACCTATAGGAATAGGAACCTTCACCGGTTTATTATCCTGCATATTAAACCTCTGCAGTATTGTCTCGACATACTTCCTTTGGTTTAACTAGAGCTTCCTCTTTTCCCTGTCTCTTTTAATTTCCATTCCCAAAATATAGTTTGCAGCACCAAGATCTTTCATGTCAAATTTGGAGGACACTTGGTTCTTCAAATCCTGGATAATTCCTTTGTCATTTCCAACCAGCAACATATCATCCACAGACAAGACCAGATAGATAACACGATCACCAATTAATTTAAAAAACACATACTAATCTGCTTTGCTTCTAGTGAAGCCAAGTCCCCGTATAAATGTATCAAATTTCTGATACCACATCCTTAGTGACTGTTTTAACCCATATAGAGACTACTTTAACTTGCATACTATTTATTTCTTACCCTTCACCGCAAAACCTTCAGGTTGATTCATGTAGATCTCCTCTTCCAGATCCCCCTAAATAAATGTTGTCTTCACATCCATCTGTTCTACCTCAAAATCAAAAGTAGTAGCAACAGATAAAATTAATCTAATAGAAGCTACCTTGGCAACAGGAGAAAAAATATCACCAAAATCAATTCCTGGCACCTGTAAATAACCTTTTGCTACCAACCGAGCTTTGTATTTCTCCACCTTTCCTTCTGCATTTGTCTTCTTCTTGAACACCCATTTGCTGCCAGTGGGTTTCCTTCTAGTCGGCAACTCCACCAGATCCCAAGCCTCATTTTTATGCAAAGATGCGATTTCATCAACCATGGCCTCTTTCCAGCGTTTTCCATCCTCTGAATCTACTGCTTCCTTCACAGTTCTGGGATCATCATTAGAAATAGATAAAGCAAAATTTGAACAGAAATCAGATGGACTATACCTTTCTGGCTGCCTTCTTTCTCGAACTAATCTTCTCACACCCGAAGTTAGTGGCTCTTCATCTTCTGATTCCTCCTCTGCTGTAGAGTTTGATTCTTCCTCCTTAAGCTCAAACTCTATGTTCTCAGGTTCCTTTGGTTGGACTTCATGTTTAATAACATCTTTCACCTCTATGAACACCACATCTCGGCTGTACACAACCTTCCGTGTGACTGGGTTCCAAAGCTTATTACCCTTTAAACCATCCTTATACCCAATAAAGATGCACTTTTTAGATGTACTATCCAACTTGGTTCGTTTCTCCTTTGGAACATGTACATATGCATCACATCCAAATACCCTCAGATGTGAAAGAGAGGGTTTCTTACCAGTCCATACCTCTTGTGGAATCCTCCAACGCTGATGAAGGTGACCTGTTGACCAAGTAACATGCAGTATCCACTGCCTCTGCTCAGAATTCTTGTCCTAACCCGGAACCACTGAGCATGCTTCTTGCCCTTTCCATCAACGTCTTATTCATTCTTTCTACAACTCCATTTTGCTGAGGTGTATATGGAGTAGTCTTCTGTCGTGCTATACCACACTTCTTATAGAATTCTTCAAATTCCTTGCTGCAAAACTCTCCACCATTATCTGTCCTCAGAATCTTTATCTTCTTCTTTGCCTGATTTTCCACGAGAGCCTTAAATTCTTTAAACCTGTCAAAGGCTTCAGATTTCTTCTTAAGGAAATATGTCCATGTATTCCTTAAGAAGTCATCTATAAATGATACATAGTACACAGACTTACCTAGTGATGGAACATTCATAGGTCCAAACACATCACTACGCACAAGTTCTAATCTCTGTTTCGCCCTCTTGCTACCAGAGGGGAAACTCACCCAATTCTGCTTCCCATATACACAATTTTCACAGAAATCAAAATCCAGAGAGCTATTACTCATACCTTCTACCATAACTTTACCATGAAGTATCTGAAGGCCCTTCTCTCCAATATGTCCAAACCTTTGATGCCACAACATGGTCTTCTCTCAAGAACCACATAATTGTTGCACCCAACAATAAAAGTTCTACCTTGCAGCTTGTACAGAGTTCCAATTCGAACTCCCAACATCAAGACCAGTGCTCCCCGAACCATCTTGCAGGTATCTTTCTTGAACACTGTCTTTACACCTGCATCATCTAGCTTGCTAACAAAAATCAAATTTCTGGCTAATGCAGGAATATGCAGAACACCTGGAAGTGTTCTAACCCTTCCACCCCGCAGTTTCAACTTTACTTTTCCACAACCAATGATTCTAGCCTTCCTGTCATCCCCCAAGAAGACATCACCACCATCATATTTCTCATACTCGTAGAACCATTCT